>JAUPMG010169664.1:0-10625 GCA_031762675.1 Pachysandra terminalis
TTACTCACACTACTATAAATATTCATAAATCCAAGAGTAAGGATTTATTTTTGGGTGCCTACGATAAGCACGACCAAAATTTTTACGCTAGAAAGCTATCAGACGGCATCGATACTTGGCTTAACGGTCTGGCATGATGTGAATCACTCTAAGAAGAGTATTTCATGGACTTAAACTGTCTGGCCAAGTGATTTTGATGATAAATACTGATTAAATGTTTGTTATTATGATATTAGATTTGTTGGAGAGGAGATCCCCATCATGAGAAACCCAATTTTGACATCCATCTGGTAGAGTTCCAAATCTAGGTGTGCGACAATAGATAGAATGAGACAAATGGAGGCAAGTCTCACTACTAATGAAAACATCTCCTTGTAGTCTATAACCTCTCTTTGGGTATAACCTTTCACCACGAGACAGGCCTTGTATCTCTAAACAAGTCCATCTGCCTTGTGCTTGATCTTTAGAACCCACTTGTTTCCAATGGTCTTGCATCTAGGGGAAAGATTAACAAGTTCCCAAACTTGGTTCTTCTCTATGGAAGTCAATTCATCTTGCATTGTGATCATTCACTTATGCGAAGCAGGTAAGGCTGGTAATTTTACGGGCCGGGTTCAGACTAGGCTCAACACATCAGTAAGAGATATAATGCAAGCCCGAGCCCGGCCTAGTCTGGTATTTGGGCTTAACAATCAAGCCCAAGCCGGAACCTGATATTCAATTAAAAGCCCAAGCCCGATTAATAATTTTCTTTAACAAAAAAAGAAAAAAGAAAAGAGAAACAGGGGGTGAGGTGGTGAGCAGAGAGCGAGCGAGCGAGCGAGAGAGAGAGAGAGAGGGCATGAATGCTGCTACTATGTTTGAAAGAAAAAAACCAGCACTTGGAGGGAAGGGGATGAATATGAGAGAGAGAGAGAGAGAGAGAGAGAGAGAGGATAATGGGAAGAACTTAGATTTAAGAAACTCTAAGTACCTAAAGAGAAGTGCCATTGTATTTGCCATTAAAAATTCAAACCCTAGGTTCCATATAAAAAGTGGGCCGGACCGGGCTGAAATATAGCTAGATCAAGCCCAATCTTAATTAAATCAAGCTTCAAAAATCCTGGCTGAACAAGCCCAATGGGCTTAAACAATGGGCTTAAGCCTGATTTTAAATGGGCGGGCCCATTGGGCCACTTCGGACCGGACCAAAATTGCCATCCCTAGAAGCAGGTGATGATAATGCCTCTTGGTATGAATCAGGCTCATCATCATTGAACGTGGCAGTCATGAACGAATCACCCTCAATCGTGAAATGACGACGACGAATCTGTCCATGACTACTCCTACGCATAGAATTGCTTGAATTTGTGTCCTCTGGGACACTCCCATTGGGCGGTAATCTACTCCCATTGTCCAAAAAACTAGTAGAATCCATAGGATCATATTGAGAATTGATCTTCTCATTGGTATTTGGATATAGGATTGCAATGACCCGTACACTTTTGCACACGTGGAACACACTCGCAAGGTACACGTGGCACATATCTATTTTTTTTCATGTCTAATGATTTATTTGTTTGTATGATTGTATGCCTTTTTGAATTTTGAGATGATCGGTGTTTTCGGATTTCAAATCGCAGGGTTAGATTGTATTTTATTTGCATTTTCGTCTGATGATGTGTGTATGATTGTATGGGCAAGCATGCACCGTATCATGTTTTGGTATTGATAATGAGCCAATTTGAAAATTGATTCCATCAAATCATAGCATGACATTTGGCAAGGATAGTTACGCAAATATACATTCTAAAGAATGTATATGTGAAAATCTGAATATCTTCTCGAAAAGTTCATTTTTAATATGAAGATATTTCTAGAAATAGTATATCTAAAAAATGTCCATTTTGTGAGAATCATTTCAAGATATCCACAAAATATGCTAGCCACCTCAAGAGGGCCAATTTGTCCTCACAAGTTAAATTTTATATGAGGTTATTAACACACGCTTGTATTTTGAAATAGTTTTAGTTAGCATTTCGAAATGACCAACTTATTATTCCAAAATCATATTTTTAGTTATCCTTAAGGATAATCATATGAATAATTCTTCGAAGTAGTTATTCGAAATAATCAGTATGAAAACATAATTATATGGGAATATTCCCTGACATTTGTTATTTCTCGAAGTAAGTTCGAGGATTATCCACTTAAAGCATAAGGGGAAATAAATCTTTTACTTTCAGGAATGGAGGGCCAGAGAGATAAGTCATGTCAAAATCCTCAAAGTTATTGAAGCATTTAAGGACTTGAATCAATACAAAACAATAACGTATCATTAACTTTATAACCTTATACTCTTTACTAATCAGAATGCTGTGAAAGTATTTATTGAAACGTTGTGTATTAAATTAGACGTTTTGGATATTGAATATTCAAATCAAAACGCCCGTTCAATCAAACGTTTTCAATTTTTTCGTGAAACATTGCAAACGGCTAAGTAACAAATCTAAGGCCATAAAAGGGCAACGATACATCAGAAAGAGGGGTTAATTTATTGGATTCCTTGGCATTGAACATTCTCTGAGAACTTGCAGAACTTTATCTTGGGAATTCTCTTTTCTGAAGTTACGTTCTATGTTGTATTTCTGAACATTCCTGACTGATCTCATCCTTGCCCTCTTTGCTATCATCTTCCAAAAGGAAACCTTTCATTGGAACGGTATTTCTTTGATTTAGGCTAATGAAAGCAAGTATTCAAATCCACTGATTGTGCAAACCGTTTTGGTTAATTGACATTTTGAGTCATTTACCAGTTTGTGCATCACCAGTACTTTAAGTGATTTTGGTTTAACCGGTGGTTTAATGTGATTTATGGGGTTGGACCATAGTTGGACCGGTAGTTGAATCGGAGAACCAAGGCCTTCTCTATAAATATAAACTTTTGGGTTTTAGGTCTAATTAGAATTCAAATTAGACCCAGTTTTTGGAAGAGACGATTATGCTAAATAGGGTACTATGTATTGAATCACACGCAATATTGTACACAGGAGGTTCCTATATATACAAACAATTAACAAAGGTAAACTCATACCTAACCGATGTGGAACTCACTACTAAAACAAAAACTAACACTAAAACATAAACTAACAGCCCCCCTCACACTCAAGATGGAGCGCAAGAAAACAACTTGAATTTGGAGACAAGATCACGAAGCCGCCCGGGGAGATGAGACTTTGTGAAGAGATCGGCAAGCTAATTATGTGATGTAACAGAATGAAGCTGGAGTGTGCCCTGAAGAAGATGATGACGGACAAAATGACAATCAATCTCAATGTGTTTGGTCTGTTCATGAAAAACGTCATTATGAGCAATCTGAATGGCACTCCTGTAGAACGGGGGTTTCCTGTCGGGCAGTTAACTGATTCGATCGTAACTTCTTCGTTTTTCATCGGATCGCCTTCATCCGAGAAGCAATTGTGTGTGATTTCGGAAGGCGTTAATCCTCGTATTTTCCATCGATTTTTTGGAGATCGTTTTGAGATAAGTGTCTTACTACCAATTAGTTGTTTTACCACCCTTTGATATTAGGTTGTTAGATATGGTTTTGATTTGTATTCGATAGGTACGATCGTATGAGAATATGGGTTTTCAATATGCGTGTATGTACGATCTAATGAGAAATTTCTTTGGATTAATCGACTATTGTTGATTATCTTTTATTACGAGTTGATTGATTTCAAATAGATGAAAAATCTGCTGGTCGTGTTCAACACCAGATTCTTGTTTTCTTGTTGAATAAAGGAATAAAAAGGATATATTTTATATATGTATAAATATAGGTACTCTTTTAATCGATTGCTATTAATTTTGCAAGTGTAAGAATTAGGATTTTTCTCTAGTCTAAATTATAATATTGGTATGCGAGAAATCTGAATTTTTCTTTTGGATTTTTAATTATTATTTTGTTTTCTAAATTTATTTGATTGGGTTTATTTATGTGATGCAAATCTAAATTTGGTCGGGCTTACTAATGTAATGCAATGTGGACCTTTCTAAAATATCGATTGGATTCACTTATCTCATGCAACTGAGTTGCTGATATAACCGATTAGGTTAACATATGTTATACACAAATTACACGTGTATATGAGTGCACGTGTAGACTTGCACGAGTGTGATGAATGTGATTGTGATGGATGTAGATAAGGTTATAATATATGAAATGTGAATGATGTGTGAACGCAGTGCATGTGCAAGGTAAGTACAGTGTATGGTGATAGTTTGAGCATGATTTACATTGTTTTAATTATGATAACATGCATGTTTAGAGTTGACTGTTCACCCTAGGATTGGTTGGGTGAAAGGAACTTGGTAGAGACATTAGAGATGTCATACCAACTGGATTAGCTTAGGCTAATAGGGTCATCACGGGTTAATAGACGTGAGGGACCATAATATTGAGTAGTAGTACAGTAACTAAGCTTTTTGAGCTTTGGTGATTCATTATAGTTTCGAGTTCACTTGATTCAAATGGTTAGCTATAGTTGGGCTATCTGTCTACTATGAAGTGAATAGTGAATTAGGCAACTTCATGTGGCTTATCAGGGTGGGTATGTTTGGCATTACCTTGAATGGTACCCGTGGGTTTGAGTCCCTAAAGAAAAATAAGTTTTGGGTGCTTGCTAACCCAAGGATTGAAAGTCTCGAGAACTACGGTGTACACGTAGATTTGTGACAGTCTTATCCAGCCGGTGTAAACTAGGATACAAGAGGCGTTTGATCCTTGCTTGAAGTTGGATCGTTCTTTGGTCCGGCGCGTATCCGTAAGTCCGTGACAGGGATTTGAGTCAACTCACATAATAAAAGCACCACTGATGTCCTGTTGTGCATGTTTACATTGTTTATGTTGTTGCATGTGCATTTCATTAAAGATGGATTGCATGTAGACACAATTGTTGAACTGTGGATTTATCGTCCCGTTTATTGGGCGGTTAGCATGAGTGTACCATGGCATATAAGATATTATTGGACTAATGTATGAGATGTATGACACTCGATGAGTTTCATATGTATTTCAATATATATGCATATTATGATGATTATTATATAATAACCCTTATAGAATGGCAAATGACGTGTTATGGATGTCGTGGAAATATCTCTATGTGTATGATGAACTGTTATGTATGACATGACATGTGTGAATAGAATGAAAGGGCTGATCACTCTATGTGTGTTTATGTGTGAAGGGCTACTTGTTAGTTGGTATCTACTAGCTATGAGCTAACCCTTCATTGAGATTTACATTTTAGGTCCTCCACGTGATCCAACGGTAAGGTGACGAGGCAAGGCAGTCGACTTTTGATAGATTAGTCTAGTATGTTTTGAGAGTGTGAGACTAGTAGTTTTATTAATAAACTTTAGTTTGAATTCAGATTGTTTTTAGTAGTTTCATTCTAGCTAGTAGTTTTGGTTCATTGTATTGGATTTATTTCATTCATTTATTATAATAGAAGGTCTTTGTTAACTCGTATTTTCATGAGTTAGTCTTCCGCTGTAAGTTTTTTGGTTTAGGTATTAGCTCCACTGCACCTTTTGTGCAAGGGAATTAGTAGCCTAGCGGTCTCCTAGGGATTGAAGCCTGTGGTCGTGCCCTCAAGATTCGCGATTGCACACTTTTCGATGTGATCCAGATTTCTGGGCGTGACAAAGATGATCTCCGCTTACCCCAACTCTGGCTCATTCATCTCAAAGATCTCCAAATTCATCCGTGACCTCTTCCTACTTAGAAAATCATCATCGATGAAATCCACATCATGTGACTTAATCTATGTTATACCCCCCATCGATTTGTTCACGGACAAAAACGTAGCCCTTAGAGTACTTTGAGTATCTCATAAAGATGCACTTAACAACTCTCTTGTCTAGCTTCCCTCTCTGGTGGGAAGGCATATAAACATAACCTGTTGACCCCATGTCCTCATGTGAGTTAGGACAGATGCTCTGCTTGTCTACAACTGGTATGGTGTGATAGGAACTGACTTTGTATGGACCCGGTTTAAGATGTAGGCCACAGTCATCAGTGCATCTCCCAAAAAACTAATGGGTAGGGACACATGTGACATCATCAACCTCACCATATCTAACAAAGTACGGTTCCTTGTCTCCGCGATACCATTTTGCTGAGGTGTTCTTGGGATCGTCAATTGCCTACAAATTTATTTTTCTTCACATAACTCTTGAAATATATCAGATAAATACTCGCGTCCTCTATTGGTATGGAGACAATTCATGTGTTGATCCAATTGGTTCTTGACTTCAACCACGAAGCGTCTAAAGCAATCTAATGCTCCTGACTTGTGGGAAATCAAGTACATGTAATCGTATCGCGTGTAATCATTGATGAATGTGATAAAATAGAACTCTGAGACATGGCAAGTCCTAACATTGATTGGTCCTCATATGTCAGAAGGGACTAACTCTAAAGGAATGTTTTCTCTCACTGCCTCACCAAATGGTTTCCTACATGACTTACCTGCCAAACAATGCTCACAAACAAGTAACTAAACCTTGGCAAGTGATCCTTGTAGATCTTCTTTAGCCAAACAATTCATCCTCTCCAGCCCTATGTGACCTAGTCTAGCATGCCATCTCAATGAATCAGAAATAATAACATCATCATCACGAGAATTCAAATTAAAAACCAAAATTGCAGTACTTGAATTATCAATATCAAGTTTAAATAGCCCATCAGAAATAAACCCCATACCATACAAAACAACTCTAAAGTAATCGAGACACAGTCTGTAATGAAAATGACGAAAAACCTAGTCTAAGTAACTCTACTACTGAGACAAGACTACAACGAATAGCATGTGCATAAAGTACTTCATGAAGCATCAACACGCGGGTCTCTTACGTCTTCAACAACTACATGTCAACTTCTAACACATCCATGCCGGTATTGTTCCTCATGTATACTTTCTAGCTAGCTCCCTACTGGTACCCGTATGTAATCCACAAACCCATCTCACTCTCTGGCTAGGTGTTTGCTCGCTTTGAAATCTACAATCCAATCAAGATTATAATGAGAAAACAAGACATATGTGCAAACCATGCAACAGTAGCTAGAGGTTAGGTGTGTTCGTACCTACTTCTTCTCAGTGCAACCACGAGCGAAGTGTTCGAACTTATCACAGTTGTAGCAGATCACCTTGGACATGTCTTTATTTCCACCTTGTTTCCCTTTAGGATGCTTGGTACCTTTGTCTGCCTTATTAACTTTCTCAGCTGTTTTCTCCTGTTAGGACACCTTACCCTTTCGCTTCTGCCTAGACCTGGATGTCTTTTGCTTCGTTGGTTCGACTAAGAGTAGAGTTATCACATCCCACTTCCAGGGGGTACACCTATTCAGGGCTTTCCCACCAGAAGATTGTCAATGCAACACTCACCCCCTCCACAGGAGGTGGCAAACCAGTGTATAACAAGAGATAAAATTAATAAAAATCTATATTTTAGATATTCATATTTTACGAGGATCCTTAATAATCATCTATGAGGCGGGTACACACTAACCCAAGTCCGACAACAATGTTCTCAGAGGTACACAACTAAACCTAAAAAAGATATATAAAAGAGGGTGAGCTAGAAAGCTCGCGAATAAACTTGCAGTACCCGGGTATTTACCCAGAAACATAATTCAGTTAGTAATATGAGATTTATCATAAAAACTTGAGGATAAGATAGTTTTCATCCTTAATCTTTATATTCATTATTCTCTTGTCACTTACATGCTTCACGTATTAGTAATTTTATACTTCAGGGTTTAACAATTACATCACATCAGATAACACATATTACAATTCGCTCTTATATTCTCACTTCATGGATGCATGCTAGGTCATGAATAATGCATTGGTTCTTCATTTGTATGCAATAACATGAACAGTTAAACCATCATCCGAAGAAATGGTAGGTTCAAACAAAATGAAATGCAAATGAATGATGTTACAACTATGACCCTTGGATATCCACGTTACATCCCTTTTTAAGGCCACCTATGCATCTTATTGATCACATGTACTAATTATGGCTAAAAAAATAGTAGATTCTATATGTACAACACAGTTTTAGGGATTTTCAACCCATAAGCGCTCTTGTCCCACCTTTATTTTTGATATAAGGTCCGCAACCAAGGTAATCTTTCAGCCTCCGTGGAACATACCGGTTCACAATTATCTGACAGATTACTTTCACCACATATGAATGTATACACCCAAATCCAGGTTATATAAACATAAGTGTTCACTACATCCCTCATATATACACCCTAGTTATATATGAGTAACAATCCGGAACAAGGGGTTGCAAAGCCTCCCCAAAGTCAATCTTTGACTTAAAATCAGTCCTTTCCGGACTCCAAAATCATCACTCCTTGGCACTCTTCATTGAGCCCAAGTATCCTCACATCATCCCTTTGGTTCTCATCTCAAAGAATCCAAAGTCTAGTCGTGTCACTGGGTCACCTTTCGGGGCCCCAAATGCATGAATGTCCCATTAGATGTATGTTCTCAACACATGAATTATATGTAATGCATAAGTACATGAATCTCACATAACATGTAATGACATATCATAACTTATTTTTAAGTAAATGTATCACAATTCATTCAATACAATGAATCCTAAACACATACACATAATATTCCATGTGTAATCATTCATCCATTTCAATCATATAACTAAAACGGATAAAACATAATGTACATGCTCACAAGTTAGCATTATCATTGACTATCATTCATTTAAATGTTATATCATATCTTGGTATAATTCACCAGTCCTTCACTCTCATATATCATGTTCATTCATAACAAGATAAGTACTAAGAATTATCACATCCATAATCTCATAACTCTGTATTATTTGTATCATTATTAAGCCTTGTACACATGCACCAGTACCGATATGAATTCATCAATTTGTCATTTCATATCATTAGCATAGTTATCCACAAATTACTTTCCTAATGATTGACACAATCAATTCATCACATGTCTTATCTCATCATAGGTATGCGTACACACACCTAATATACATGATGTACCATGTATAATAAACTAACTTACATGACTTCATGATCACATATACTTCCATATAGGTATGTAGTACATTACTCATAATCTGACTATCCAACTTTCATTTAATTGTTTCAATGACTTCAATATACTTTAGTATCCACCCATTCTAATTAGGATTTTAAATTCTTATAGTCGTGCCTGGCCAGTGGCTTGGCTGGTGGGGTACTGGTATGCCGGTGGCTCTATGATTCGGTCACATCCCAAACCAATTGAGATCTGCGGGATACCCAATAGGTTAGAATGCAACCCTCACCCCATATCCCTATGGGAGTGGAAAGCAATATAAGAACATAAGCGGAAGTATATTACAACAGTTCTAATAAAATATAAAGTTTAAAATTACAATGTTCTTTAATTACCAATCTGAGAAATCAACTAACTAATTCTATTACATTAAAATATACATAAAATCTATCTTTATATCCCCTCTTTCCCATAGCTCTTGTTTGTGATCTATCTTCCTTTAATTACCTGAAAAACATTAATAAAATAAACATAAGCCAAAGCTTGTGTGAGTAGACCTTTAGAGCAAGGTATTTACTCATCACCTAATGCTATTAGAAAAAATATATAATATAACATAATAATGATAGTTCTGGCAATAATGATGATAATGATATGATGATGAAATCTGTAAATTTATATAATGATAATGATAAAAACAACAATAATGCTCTCTCATCCAAACCTCACTTTGGTTTGTATCATAAGGATATCAAATGGTCATATTTTCATACTATATGTCTAATTCTATATGATAATTATATCAAGTGTATCATATACATGATAACAACAATAATATCAACAATCACATGATAATGCAGTATCCATGATGTTCAGTATTCGAATAGTTCAAGTCTCACACTAGACCAATCAATTACATTAAGCAAGATGTCTTAATGAACCATCCCCCGCATACACGGTCACTCTCAATGCAAGATATTCTATGTGCGCATCATAGTTCTAAGGGACTTCGACTTAGAGGACACAATTCCCCTACTTATTTGTGATCACGGGAATATAAACCAAGGCATCCAAAAATGGGAACAAAACCTCAGTGAGACATGAATTGCCCAAATACTAAAGGGGTAACTCTTATGATTCGAAATGGGACCCCCATACAAGGCCTATCTCGCACTGATCATCTTACCACAAGTATATTGAGTCACATACCTCTCACCTTGGGCAAAAATAAATAATAATAATATGTAGTCCATCATTGGACTAAATAATGGTATAGCATGTCCTGAGTCAAGATGGCATCCTTGGTAATAGGATATAGGTCAATGCCTTCTCGACTAAGATTTTATATGCAACTCATAGATTCAAGTCCGTTTATTAATGCAATGCACAACAATGATTTCACAGACACATATTCAATCAGCATAGACATGAGCACAATCTCATGATACTAAACTACTAAATAAACACACACACACACACACACACACACACACACACACACACATATATATATATATATATATATATATATATATATAT
>JAUPMG010169675.1:0-10625 GCA_031762675.1 Pachysandra terminalis
ATTCGAGAATACACTGATCACCCTGTAAGTATATAGTTGTTCTTGATCTCCAGAAAGAAGATAGCTGCCAAAGAGAGTTCTCCTTCAAAATATACGAATTCAATAAAGTACCTTATACATTGAATTGCCCCTTAAAAATGCTGATTGAGACGGATCCTCAGAATGGAAAGCACGTGGTAAATATCTCACCGACTTATAAATATCTGCTTTCTAACTTATCTAAAGGGGGTTTTGTCTTATTTGGAAAGGCGGCAAAGATGGTGATGTTGCTCTTGGGACTTGTCACACATTACCAAATCTGTGATGTTCAAATTCCAAAGCAACCTTTCGCAAAGAAGTTTTTAAGGTTTGATATGATCCGGTCTCTTTCTCTGGAAGTAACTTAGCAGTGTTGAAGAACACGCATCCTTCAAGATATTATTCAGGACCACGTGTCACTTAGGATTTGCTTAGCACGTGAGGGTCCCCCTCTAAACGCTTAGCCAAGTGACACTTGTCCTATGTGAATGGGAAACTCCCTACAAATACCAGAACCCATCCTCCATTGAAGAGCATCGGAGATCTGAATTAAAACCAGAAAACTCTGAAACCTGAAACAACAGTGAGTAAAGATACTTAAAGAGAAAGAGAGTAGTCTTCAACCTGTGAGGCTTTTACTGCTTTGTGATTGCATTCCAACTGCCTTTCTCAGTTATTGCAACATTCTCTTCATTATAGCCCATTCTCTTTGTCTTCTCCACAGGTCAAAGTTGACAAGGAACGCTCTTGACAAAACGGCTACGCGACGGTTTAGGCTGTCTTGAGACAGACTTCCCTACATTTTCTCTGGGTAGATGATTGTATTGGTCCAAATGTATTAGTTGTCCATCTGTTCTAATATATTTAGCCTTTCACAAATCCGTCATCACCTTTTTTGGCAACTTCACTGGGGAGTCTGTAGTCGTTTCCTTTCATCTCCAACTTGTTGTTTTTGTTTTTTCCTCATGGATCCATCCACTTCCAACACCTCCCCTTCCATGGAAGACATCTCAGAACAAAACCCTCCTTAGGATCCTATTCCTCCTCAGGACCCTAAAGAGATGGCTAAATCTCTAACGGCGACTATTTCAGCTCTACAGGCTCAGCTGGATGCTTTGCATAGCAAACCTGTTCCCAACCCCTCAGCAAACCCTTCTATTAAAATCCCTTCTACTCCTATGGTAAACCCTTCTCCATACACTGTCATACCTGCATCTGCACCCAAAACATGCTTTGTTGCCATTTCAGACGTTCAGGCTCTCTTACAGAAGTCCCAGTCAAGAGATACAGACTGGATCAGTAGTGACTTTTGTCCTCCGTACTCGGAGGCTCTCCTCATTTGCCTTACCTCAAGGACTATGAAACTCCTGTCTTTCCCCAGTTCTCAAGGAAAAACGGGAATGTCAGAGAGCATGTTAGTCGCTTCATAGAAGAACTGGGAGCTTATGCTAGCAACAAAGAACTTCGTCTGAGGGAGTTCTCAAAATCACTCTTAGAGAGGATCTACACCTGGTACAGCAGGTTAGACCCTGGCTCTGTGCATGCTTGGGAGGACATGGTGTCCATGTTCCACCATAAGTTCTTCGTTACTAAAGAGAAGCTCACCATCATTGATCTCAGCCGAGAGAGGCAAAAACAAGAGGAAGATCCGGTTCAGTAGGTTAAGCGTTTTAGGGACTTGGTGATCACTTGCACGGAGGCAGCTTCTAAGGAAAAATTTGTCAGAATCTGCATCAACGGTATGCTCTTGACATACCACATCCACCTAGAGAATCATGAGATCAAGAGCTTCACCAAGCTGTACGAGTATGCCAAGAAGACGAATGCCTCTATTCCTGCTCCTGAGCAAAGGATAAAGAGGAAACGCGCTCTGGTTGTCACTACTGACAATGAGGAAGAGCCTATTCCTAAGAGGAAAGGCAAGCCTAGCAGTAACAACAACACCAACAACAGCCGAGAGAGACGCGTGCCACCTCTAGAAGCTACATGTACTCCTGCCCAGCTGGATGCTCTACTGCAAGAATGGATCAAGGATGATCGCGTCTTGCTGCCGCCTATTGAGAAGGAACCCTCAGAGGGTGACAAACGGTCCCCGCGGTATTGCAAATTGCACCGCCATACTCGCCATTCCACCTTTGACTGTTGGGCCTTGAGGAAACTCTTCCACGCTAGGCTGGAGGCTGGAGATATCGAGATCCCGGATGCAATGGTACACACTGACCCTCTTCCTTAGCACAGAGGAAAATGAAGAGAGGTTGTGCGTATGATGTCCATCTTCACTAATCGGCAGAAATCAGACCCCCAATCCAGTGAAGCTACGCATGGTACCACCAAGTTCCAGTTGTTCTTTGAGGATATGCAGTTCACCTCTGAGATGCAGGCGGAGGCGACTCAGGCATTGCTGGGAATCATGAAGAAGTACAATTTCCAGTGCTTCAACTGCCAGGAAGCTTCCACACACCACTCTTCACGACTTGGCAAACATGCCATAACCTTTACGGAGGAATATATGATGGCATCTTTGGAGGACCACAACAAACCCCTGTATGTGAATGCCACCTTATAGGGTGTGGAAGTTCGAAGGGCGCCAGTGGACTGTGGCTCTGCAATCAATCTCATCCCTATTAAGATCTTGGAGGCAATTGTTGTTTCCAGTAAGTACATTATCCCCAGCCAGATCCGGATCCTGGTTTTTGATACCCAGTGGCAGCAAACAATGGGCTACATCTCTCTCAACTTCCATGTAGGTTCTTTCAGATTCCGTACCACTTTCCATGTCATTGATGACAGAGCGGCATTTCACGCGGTGTTGGGCAGGCCATGGATCCACAGGGGGAAGGTGGTACCTTCCACCTACCATCAGTGCTTAAAGGGGCTCTGGAATGGAAAAATTGTCAGGGTTGTGGCGGAACCCTTCCCCTTTGATGAATCAGAGACCCATTATGCTGAGGCAAACCATTATAATGGGTTTGCTCCAGAAGGGGAATTCCGCGTCTCCAAGCCTCAAGGAACTCTCCTACCCTTGTGGATTACCCTAGAGCCGACTGCTCCCCAAACGCCATCATCTTCAGTTCCATCCTCATCAACACCATCTTCAATACCGACTTTATCAGCACAATCACCTTCGGTAGTCCCTCGACCTTCAAAGCATTGTTGCATAAGGGTGGACCTCCCAGACGAGAGACACGTCTATTGCTTATAGCAATCATAGGAGGCTCCATCCGGTGTCGTCTTGTAGTGTGCCCCTGATGAAGAAATGCCGAAAGCTCTCGAATCCAAAGTTGAACCATCCCCGGAACACTTACAAGATGGTGTTCTGGCTGTTCAGGAAGAGTTGACCACTATCAACAAACCAGTATAGATCTCTTTCTCCCTCGAGCCAGATCACAAGAAGGCCTTCATAGCACCGCTCTCCCAATACAAAGATGTCTTCGCATGGAGCTATGAAGACATACCAGGTATTGACCCCATATTGGTGACTCGTAGGCTTCACATCTCCCCTGAAATGCGTCCTGTTAAGCAAGCATCAAGGACTTTCAGGCCAAACATTGAGCTGCAGATCAAGGATGGGGTCGAGAAGCTTTTGCAAGTAGACTTCATCAACCCTATCCAACATCCGTCTTGGTTGTCCAATATATTCCCTGCAAGGAAGAAAAATGGGGAGATTATATGTGGTGTAGACTTCAGAGATCTCAATAAAGCCTGTCCAAAGGATGGTTTTCCTTTGCCTAAGATGGATATACTGATTGATGCTGCTGCGGGGAACGAGATGTTTTCTTTCATGGATGGATTCTCGGGGTATAATCAAATCCTTATGGACCCAAGGGATGCTGAAAAGACGGCTTTCAGAACTCCTTTGGGAAACTTCTACTATACAGTCATGCCTTTTGCCATTTTGGAGAGAGTGTTTCAGAGATGCCGGATGTACAAACTCAAGATGAATCCCGTGAAGTGTGCCTTCGGGGTTTCCTCTAGGAAGTTCCTTTGGTTTATAGTCCATAGGCATGGGATAGACTTGGATCCCACGAAAGCTAAGGCTGTCATTGACTTGACTCCTCCTAAGACTCAGAAGGAGCTGAAGTCCTTCCTTGGACGAGTATCTTACATCCGGAGGTTCATACCCGGACTTTCCGCCCACTTGGTTTCCCTCATGCCACTTCTGAAGAAGAATGCTTTTGACTGGAAGGAAGAGCAACAACAAGCATTCGAGGCCGTCAAACAAGTGCTCGCCCATCCTCACACCATGGTGGCTCCAATTCGAGGGAAACCTCTGCGGTTGTACATCGCTTTCACTGATTGAGCTATAGGAGGTCTGCTTGCTCAGGAGGACGAGTAAGGCTTCGAGAGACTTGTCTATTACATCAGCAGACTCCTGCAGGGGCTGAAATTAGATACTGCAGGATAGACAAATCTTGTCTTTCCCAAGTACACATGGTGAACAAGCTGAAGCATTACCTACATTCGCATACAATTCATCTGGTGACTACGAACAACCCTATTAAGTATCTCCTCTCTAAGCCCATTCTCTATGGAAGACACATCAAATGGCTACTTCAGCTAGCCCAGTTTGAAATTGTGTGCGAGACGCCAAGAGCCATCAAGGGACAGGTTATTGCTGATCTACTGGCTGCTTTCTCCACTCACGAAGAAGAGGATGAAATCATGAATGAAACATTTGTGGTTTCTGAAGAGGAATGGAAGATGAAGTTTGACGGATCATCCAACTCTCAGGGTGGTGGAGCAGGGATTGAATTAATCGCCCCCAATGAAGACCAATTCTCTTTCTCCTTCAAGCTGGATTTTCACTGTACAAACAACAGAGTGGAATATGAAGCCTTGCTGATTGGTCTCTCCCTCGCACACCAGTTGAATGTTCAGAGCATCCAAATCTCAGGAGACTCTTCCTTGGTTGTCTCCCAAATCAATGAAGAGTTTGCAGTCAAGGAACCGGACCTAGTTCCTTATAGGACTACCATACAGGCCCTCCTTCGAAGGTTCTCAAGCTATTCCTTGACTCACACAATGAGAAGCAAGAACAAGCATGATGATGCCTTGGCCAACATGGGAAGCATACTCTAATTCGAATTTGACGCAAGTACCTTGGAGGTCATCCGAAGGACTACAACCTCTACTCAACTGCTTCAAGAGGATGAAGAACCTATTGCAGAAGGAGACTAGAGGTATTAGATTGTCTGCGATGTGGAGAACCTTCCCCACCGGACTCCTGCTACTCCTTTGATGATTCTGGTGAACTTTACCAGGCAAGGTAAGGCTCTCTACTATAAAGGAGTGAGTGGAGCTCTCTTCAGATGCATTGGGCCGGAGGAAGCCAAGGAAAAGATGCAAGCCATGCATGATGATACCTGCTGGCTTCCAGACTCCATCGCCTTATACAGACGACTCCATAGATCAGGGGTGTACTAGCCTTCCATGGCGTTTGAAGCTGTTAGGCTACAACTTTCCTGCACCAAGTGCCAAGAGCCACCTGATGTTGTTGAAGCTTTCCCCGTCTATGAGTTTACAGACTGGAGAGAGCCTTATATCAAGTTCCTTCGTGATGGAATTCTACCTTTAGACAGGTTTGAAACTCTTCAGCTCAAACGTAAGGTCCCTCGATTCTACAAGGAGGAGGGAGAACTATTTCGAAGGAGCTTGAATGACACCCCTCTGCATTCCTTGGGCACACAAGAAATCTCCATTGTCATTCTAGAAGTCCATGGCGGCACATCTGAACCGCATCAAGGAAAGAATAAATTATACAAGCAGTTCCAAGATATAGGCTACTACTGGCCTACCATGGAAGCAGTGCAGCAGATTTTTTGAAGAAATACGTGAAGTGTCAGATTCAAGATGGCATCCCCCGTAAACCTTCTCAGGAAATGCAGTTAATCATTACTCCATGACCCCATTAATCCTAGGAGTCGGCGTGGGCATTCTTGGATCTTGGTGGCCACAGAATTCTTTACGAAATAGGTTGAAGTTGTCTCTCTGAGAAGGGTCAATGGAGCTTCTGTAGCTCAGTTCATTAGGTATAACATTGTCCTTCGCTTTTGGTCCCCTCAAAGGATCATCACAGACAATGGAACTTCATTCCTTAACAGGCCAGTCAGAGAGATAACTATACGTTACCGAATCCTAGACAACAAGGCTACTTCTTACTACCCTCAACGGAATGGTCAAGCTGAAGCTATCAACAAAACCTTGATCAGGATTCTGAGCAAGATGGTGTATGACTAACCCACGAGATGGAATGATTCTCTACCTCAAGCCTTATGAGCATACAGGGTGAGTAAGCATAGGGCTACGAATGCAACTCCATTCTCCCTGATGTTTGGAGCAGAAGCTCTCCTTCCAGTAGAGTTGCAAGTTGCCTCAACAAGAATCCTATATGCTAGTGGGGTGGATTGGGACTTCAGAGAGTTTGCCCTCCTACGAGCTCAAGAGTTGGATAATCTGGATGAGAGGAGGCAAAAGACTTTGGAAAATAATTTGCACTACCATCAGATCATTGCTCAAGCCTACAACAAGCTGGTCAGACAAAGAAATTTTCAGGTGTGTGGTCTGGTCCGGTCCTACAAGCAACTTGGTATGCAAGGAGCACTACTGTAAAACCCAAGTTTGCTCCTAAATGGGAAGGTCATTTCACCTTAAGCCTCGGGATATTATAAGATTTGTCCATTAAAGGAGGATGCAACTCAAAAAGTTGTAAATGGAAAATAGCTAAGGATGTATTTTTATTAATGAAGATTTGTTTCTATACAAAAGAATCGTTTATTACAAAGAATACACTTGAATACAAATTATAAGATAGAAGGAAAGTCAAGGAGCCCTAGTCAGTTGGGATTCAGTTACGCCTTCGATAGTCCTTTCGAGAAGTCCAAGTCTGGAAGCGCCAAGAACAAGAAGGGAAACTCTCCTAATAGCAGTTTGCACCTCCGTGAATCTGGCTTGCTCTTCAGCTATCACTCCCCACTCGCGCTGCTTCTTCAGTATCCTTCAAGATTTGCAGTCGCTTCTCAACAGCTCTTATTATCAGCGAGTCTAGCTCAACTGATCCCTAGCCTCTACTTGACTAGATCATACTGCAATAGCTTGTCCTCCAGGCCTCCAACTGATATCCACCAATAACGATCGACGTCCTGGGGTGCATTCCTGATTCCACCATCATACAGACCTCCATCCACAAACCCTAAACACGCTCAGGACACGCTCTTACTCTACAACCCCAGATCGATTGTCGGCACGGCTGGGCCCACCCTCGTGCTTTGCTATGCTCTTCGAGGTGAAGCACGCCCCGAAAGGTGCAACAGATGTCACCCCTTGATGTTCAAAGACTTCGCCGCCTTAACGAAGTAACCATCACAGTGTAAGGATTAACGGTGCTGATCTTCGTCCCACCATGCCTTCACGGTTTATGGTCAACAGAGACGCGTTGAACGATATAGCTATCTCGTTGAGTGGAATAGATTTAACTCCAATGAAGTACTCCGTCAACGGATCCCTTTTGAAGTAAGCTGAAGCGCCGCTTACTGGGTTGATGAAGAGAAGAGTGTAGGACCTGTAGGTGAGTTCAGAAGCGGTGATGTCGACGTCAGGAAGCAACACGTACGGCCCGTCGCCGAAGATTATCACGCCATTTAAGGTCGTCGACGAGGTCAAGCAAATCGCGAATTTCCGGCGGAACCTAAAAGCTGCGGCGAACTGCGACGACAAGGCAATTGGATTCCGACCCAGACCGGCTATTCCCTTAACACCAGTGGCAAGGCCTTCTAAGATGAAGTTGAAGGGATATGAGAAGAGGAAGCGAGGGACTGTGACAACACGGCCTGGGTTCTTCCCGTCGGTGGATTGGATGGTGACAACGTCTCCGCCGAGCTCTCCATCCGATGCGCTGCCATTGACGGTGTTGTCGGGGAAGAGAGTACACGTGTTGTTGTTGCACCCGGGTCTTGCGGGTCCGTAGCATTGACTGCACTCGGTATTGGCACTAGCAAGTGAGCACTGGGCTGAGCGGCACCGAGCGGAGCGGTACGAGGATGAAACGTATCCTTGGTCACATCTAACCCAGGCGAACTGGCCACCAAGGTCGACGACTAAACTAACGGGTATGAGAGGGGTTCTTTGGTGGATACGGGTCAGGTATTGAAGGGTGGAAGCGTCTTTGGAGACTGGAAGGAGGAGAGCATCCGATCGGAATGAAGGTCGTCCGGCGTGGGAGAGAGATATGAAGATGAGAAGAAGAGAAGGAACTGATTAGAGGAAGCCATTGAAGAAGACTGAAGTGGTTACAATAGATGGATGAAAATCAGCTGTGGTATTAGCTGTGGGGTGATCTGTGATTGGATGAAAAATCACCCCACAATCAATCACAGATCACCCCACAGCCAAGACCACAGCTGATTTGTTTCCGCAATAGATAATACAAGGCCCTCTATTATTTAGATATTATGGTAAATTCCATTAATTTAAATATTATTTAGGATAAGGATTTACTTCCGCTGAATGGCCCTACAAGCAATGGGTGTCAATTGGTTCAGTTTAACATGATTCATTTTCAGTGTGGGCTTTGTTTAAACCAAATCAAACCCAAAACCGAATCGAATTTAACTAAATAGATTTACATAACCGAACTACATTATATATATATATATATATATAAATTTTATCAAATCGAACCAAACTCAGCTGAAAAACCAAATCTCTTTCTGTTTTATTTGGTTTTGGTTTTGGTTTGGCTTCTAAACCGAACCGAACCAACTAACACTTATAGTTGCGATAGCTGCAAGGATGGTTGTAATTATTCCGTTGTAAAGGTTATGGTGGGATATCAGCAGTTACAAGTAGGGGTGCAACTCGGTTCGGTTTGGTCCGGATTGATCTAAAATTAAACCCAAACCGAAGTCAATACATATCAATCCGAAATCGAACCGAATTAAAATCGAAAACCCTAACCCAAAAACCAAACCGAAATTTTTTAACAAACCCAAAACCCAAACCGAACCGATATTGCTTTTCTCGGTTCGATTTGGTTTAGTACATTAGGCTTATAATTTTTAAACCCAAACCCAAAAAATTATTATTCATTACTATTTTATATTTTAATAATATTATAATAATAATAAATTAATTTCAAAAAATTAGACCAATAATAAATCGGCCCGGTTTACTTTCTTAGGTCATAACAAAATTAGACCAATTGTAAAACCAACTCGATTTTTGCTTCTTCAATAATGTAAAAGTAAAAGTTCTACTTATAATGCATCGGTTGGGGGAATTTTTCATCCCCAACCGATGTGGGACTCTACAAGTTGCACCAAAAATATTATTATATGTGTATATATATATATACCAGTTTATTTCTTGAACAAGTGATTGGTCTAATGGTGAGGGGCTTGTATTTCTTTAGATTAGGTCAATGATTTGATTCTTTCTCCTTACGTGTTTTTCACACTTATTTATATATGTTGATTTTTGGTTCAGTTCGGTTTTTAAGAGTGTATTAATATGTTTCAGTTCGGTTTGGTTCAGTTCGATTTAGAAAAGTGTAAGAAAAATTAAGTTTCGGTTCAATTTCAGTTCAGGTTTCGGTTCGGTTCGATTTAACTGGGATATAAACCCATAACCGAACTGAATAGATTCGGTTTTGTATTTTCAGAACCCAAACCGAACCGAAATTAAATAAACTTAACTCAAATCAAACCGAAGTCAGTTTGAGTCGGTTCGGTTTCGATTTTAACCAAACCGAATTGCACCCCTAATTACAAAGGATCTGATTATAATTTTCAGATATATAAGGGGGTGCAAGTAGAATTATATATATATATTGTTAGTAAATGGGCATCCTCGAAAATCGGAAGAAAAAAATAGTGGCCATGCTCATCAAGGCGGCTAAGCATTCATTATTAGACCAGCTAGTCTGACCAAACTGTCAGGCCTCAACAACGAATCAATTAACATGCATTTTGGACAAAGTGCTCATGTTCTGTAATTCATTAGCTAATCAAGTTGTGTATGGCCAAGAAAGGGGCAAGTGGGATTAGTTTGGTTTTAGAAATCCCTCAAAATTGAATCGGGTTTCAAGTTTAATTAATCCAAGTTTTGAGAGAAAATCAGCTGTTGGCTAGTATGTGATTTACTGTGGGGTGTGATTTATGATTGGATAAAAATCAAGGAAAATTATTTTCTCAACTAATCACAAGCCACCCCACAACGAGGACAACAGCGCATCCCACAATTGATTTTCTCTCATCCAAAATATTAGTAGTATAAGTCAAATATCGGAGTTTGACCCGAGTAGAAGAGATTCAGATCGCTTAAGCAAATGCTCTCATTACCGAATTTTTGTGCATGCAGCAAACTTTGTTGGGAGAGGTTCCGCTTCAGCGCCCGACATTACTTCGGAGGAATAGTCCTGACCTGAGATATCTTGGGAAGCCTAAAAGAAAAAAATATCAAAAAACATAAAAATGTAAATGAAATTAGCCTTAAAATCTAAAGTAGGAAAAAGACAAATAATAAAGAGAAGAGAGAGAAAGGGGAGTTGACGTTCATTTAATACAATTTTATCAAAAAAAACGAAAAAATGATATGCATTTAATTCAAGTAAA
>JAUPMG010169686.1:0-10625 GCA_031762675.1 Pachysandra terminalis
CTCAAATCTGGTATTCTCCCCCTAATCGTGTACACCAAAGCAAGGGAATAGGTTATGGAAACCTTCCCATGCTTACATGTGTCCTTTTTTATAAGGTGGGGAGAATTAGCTCTTTCCATCTCTATCCATAACTTCCTAATTCAAATTCAATCTAAAGAAAAGTCTAAACTACCCTTGAGACTTGGTCATATAACCACCCCATCCCCTTTGTCCTACACGCCCACTTCAAACCCTAGCCTCTATAAGGTTTTAAAATTACTTAAGTTACCCCATTGTTTCTAATAATACACAATGGACCTAATATTTTGTTGTAATTACAAATTCTACTAATTTTAATT
Source organism: Pachysandra terminalis (assembly GCA_031762675.1). Lineage (NCBI taxonomy): Eukaryota > Viridiplantae > Streptophyta > Magnoliopsida > Buxales > Buxaceae > Pachysandra > Pachysandra terminalis. The sequence continues at coordinate 339 of JAUPMG010169686.1, forward strand.
ATTTAGATACGCAACCCTATATAATCTTTCACAAAGGATTTTCATTGTTAATTATAATTGAATCATATTAATTATAATTCAAAGACACGGGTTCCTACACGAAGTGGTTGGTCTCACAAACGACCATCAGATTCATTTCATATGTGGCTACTTGAAGTCACTTACTAGACAAGGGAGCTACCTCGAGAAAAAAGGCTATCTATGCAAAAGCAACCACCTAAATGTTGCAATGTTATCACCGTACTTCAGGCCTCGAGCAAAGTCTCTGACTCAAATCAAGAGTTGCTCGAAGTCGCAAGTCGTGATAAGGATGTACCCCGAATAACGATGAAGAGTTCGTTGACCTGACACCTCGAGGTGCCCAGTTGACACATTTGGTAAGCATTTATGAACTTCACTTTTAAGGAATCACACCCTGGTAGATTTAACCACAATTGTATGATTCCGGCTTGGGATTTACATCATGGATCTCTTCAAGGGGAGTCACGCTCCAGCAGATCTAGTGTATTCGCATGACTCCAGCTTGAGATGCATAACTCGAATCCCTTTATGGGAGGTCGCATCACGACAGACTAGGTGTATGTACGGGACCCTGGATCAGGGTTGACATTCCAAGCCTTTTCTTATGGGGAATCACTCTATGGCAGGTTTAGCACATTCTTGTGATTCCAACTCGGGGTTCCCACCTCGCAGTTCCCAAACTTGCATGTTTTAATCCAAACAAAAGAGGGAGGGAATATTTTGAAACCCTTTTGGGAATGGAGGTTAGAAGAGATAGTCCCGTTGACCCAGGTGGATAGCACAAATCCACATGAGTGGTTTCGGGGGATCGGTCAAGTTGCAGAGAATACACATCCGCCCCCATGTTGTGGCAAGTATCCCTCCTAGTCCTTGGATGGGCGACACTTGTCACCCGGATGGGGGCTTTGGCCCAGGGTTTTGGCTATAAAAGCCTTTATCCTTATTGAGCAGGGGATCGGGACTTTTGGACTTGGGAGTTATCCTTAAGATTCTTGCATTGAGGAATCGTCTCTTCCAACCAATCACCAAGGTCCTCTGCAACTTTTCTCTTTGAACATTCCTCCTTTATCACCAAGGGAAAACCTCGCATTGGAACGGCTAGCACTCAGTTTAGGCCAGCGCAAGTCAAGTATCTGGACCCATTCTGCCTGGATTGGTAGGCCACTCAGGTATTGACACCTGCCCTCTTCTCATTAAATTATTTAATCTTGATTTCCTACCAATTTGGGGATAAACAATACCCGATAGAACCGAACCCATTTTATAAAAAAATAATTTATACTTAAATAATTCATTATTTAAATTTTCGATAATCAATTATAATATTAATTAATTTAATCAAAACAAAATGAAAATTAATCTAAAGTTTATAATTTTTAAATGTTCATTTGTATTAGACATTCATTTTATGATATGGATGGTTTGTAATGTGATGGTGTAAATGTTTTATCTAAATTAATGAAATCATTGTCCTGATCGATAATGAAATAATACTAATATAGTTCAAATAAATATTATATATATATATCAACCCTTGCAAATTTGGATGTTTGGGAAGGGCAATGAAGGAAGAAGACAAAAAAAAAAATTTCTTACAACGCATTTTCTGATTAATCTTGCAAGAAAAAAAATTACTTTTTTGATCTTTCATTTTCTCACAAAACTAGTGGGCTCTATAGTTTCTTGTATTTTCTTGGTATCCAAGAAAGTGAACTTTCTTTCATTCTCTCAGATTTTCCCGGTATCCAAACGCAACCATAGGTTTTGTTGACCTCATATTTATGCGACTTTTATTTATTGGCTGCTGGTTACAATGTTCTTCCACCTCCACAATCAATAAACCATAGTTGAATAAAGAATTTACTATTGCAATATATTTAAATGTAGCGTGAAATAGAAATTATTCACCATATGACGATATTTCAAATACCCGAAATGATATCAATAATCCAAATAGCAAATAAAAAATCATCGTAAATGAAACTAACCAATCAATTATGACCTAGTTAGTTTGTAAAACTTGTCTTAATTATTGGTTGGTTATTAGTTAAACCGGTTCAATCGATAGAAATTACCGCTTTTCAATACTTAGTGGGTTAAAAGCCCACCCAACTCGATTATACAACTAGGTACCGGTTGAACCGGTTCGGCTGGGCTTAAAACATTGGTCGGATTAGATGGTGAAGACCCTTAATAAGACACCTACAAATTTGGTTTGAAGCCCAAAAAGAGAAAGGTCGTTGCCCAAGATTAAATTGAAGCCCTATTTCATTAATAGAAAAGAAATCATTAAAAATATGCAGAACAAAATGCTTAATTAATAAAAAAAAAAAAAAAAAAAAAAAAAAAAAAAACAACAACATGTGGCTCGCTCGTCTCAGTCACTTTCTTATCTACAAAGAAAACGTCATTAGGGTTTATGAAGAACTCTACCAGCCAACAAAGCAGCATCCATGACAATGGAGATCACATCAATCACCTCATTAACGTCGCACTTGTTTCCATTAAATGTTTGCCCACCTGAGTTCCTGAAACTTTCCATGCAGTTAATGAATTGCTGGCTGCATTCTTGGCTGAGATAGTCATCTGCAGTGCACCACCGAAAACACTTTCAATCAATATCACAAACTCTGAACTTCTTGTAACCGGGACTGGACCAGCTGGTCAGACCGAAAAGATCTTCCTAACAGAAGATCCCTGTTAGCCTCTTATGACGCGGACAAGATGCTAACACGTATTCACGAGGGCTCCACTACTAAAACTGGTGACCTGTTATTTTAAAAAACCTGAAATTGGGTAAGCCCTACGGTTCCACCACACTAACTGGTTTGGCATGTCACCAGTTTTAGTGGTGCGCCCCTCCATGACTACCTGTTAACCTCCTGTGCACGTAAGAAGAGACTAACAGAGATCTTCCTAACAGAAGATCTCGTTCTGATCAGACCAGTTGACCTAGACTAGACCCACAAGCTAATGTAAACTAGACCCTCGGACAACTTAAGTATTATCCCAATTGACACTGCTAACCAGCCAACCCAACATGGTTGGCTCAAACCGGTGGTTACTTGAATCCAACTAACCTAACTTTTTCATAATTCCTGAATATTTTATTTCATTTATTTATTTTTTTAAATTTCTGCATATTTCACTGAGGTTGACCGGGCAATCAAATTGGATTACGCTCCCAACCGATTGATGTCTGCTCCAAATTAATGAGTTTCTCTTCTAAGGTTGTGTTTTGCCCAGCTTATATAAGTGCTTATTTCAGCTTATAACTTATTAAAATGCTTTTTAAAATTAAAAGTGTGTTTGATAATGCTTAATGGGTAATTGCTTATCCATAGGCTACCCATAAGGAAAAGCTGTTGAGGACAATTTCTCTTATCATTTATGCAAGAAACTATTTTAAATTCTAGCAATATTTTTATAATACTTATTTTACCACTAAACTTTCATAAGTATTTAAATAAATGTATTTACCAAACGCTATTTTCTTTAAGTGAGCAGTTTATTGTTGTTGTGGATAAGTGTTCTCATTAAATCGCTTATTCAATAAGCACTTATCCAAAAGCACAAGCCGGGGCAAACACAACCGTAATGTAACTATTAAATTGCGCCATGAAACATTATTGAGTCTTTTATGTTCCTTCCTTTCATGAATTTAATTTCCCCAATTTCGTAAAATTTCAATTTCATTCATGAAACACGACATGTTAGATCCAAAATTTCTCCCTGGAAAATTTCGAACTGAATTGTGCAGAATTGAAATTTTGGTAATTATGCATGGAAGAAAATCTTTTGTATGCTACCCTGTGGCAAACTTTGTGGTATGGCTTCTGATTGGGTGAAAACCATGCACACTTGGAGTTGGTTGGCTATAGGGTAGCCCACTGAGGATTTTCTCTCCTTACGCAAAATCCAAATTTGATTCGTGAAATTTGAATGGTTTTGACAAAATTCAGCATCTATATCCATTGAATAAAAAAGAAAAAAAAAAAACTGTCCTAATTTTTTTTTTCATAAACACCGAAATTTATTTCATTTCGACACGACCAAAATCATCGAAATTTCAATTATTTAAAACCTTAACCTTTGTAACGCACCTCCTAACAAGGATAGCGGTCCATAATCATTTAAATGCTTGTTGGTTTGTATCAACTTTTAAATGACTTATCTCTAGCTTGAAAGCTTATAATAACTTAATAACAATTTTAATGAAGATTAATAAAACTCTTTATCCTGTTCATAAATATTAAAATAAAAAACTTGCTCTCCTCTTTTTTGCTTTCATGTTGGTCCAACTCACCTGTAGATGGAAAAAACCATCGTGTAACATCTGAATAGATGTGTGAACACCTGTGCAAGGAATTTGGACCATTAGGCAGGAAAGGAACGGGACTAATAGGATTCCGTCCAGGTTTTGATTAGGTTCGGTGCATAATAGCAAATTTTGGTTTTGTTTCCTCTTACTAGATATTGTTAAAGCTTAATAAACATATGTTTGATATTCATTAAAAAAAAAAAAAAAAAAGGACAAACTACATTCACATCCCTTGGTTTTGGCACATTGACAGTAAGTATCCCTCACACCTTGGCCATCACAAATCCATTCCTTATAGTTTGAAAGTATTTACAACAAACCCATTCTCCGTTTAGTCGGTAGATAAATTAACGGAACATTTGTTTTTTAACTTATAGCAGCATTTTACCCAAAAAAAAAAAAAAAAAACTTATAGCGGCGTATTTTTAAAGACAAGAATACCTTTATATGCCTTGTTTAACGATCTTAAAAACAAAATAAGTGCTCATATAGAAGGAGAAAGAAGCCTTGTAATATTGAAAATTATAAAAAGTCCAACTATCTCTTGCAATTATAAGATAAATTAGTAATTTTTTTTCTATCCTCTTAGCATTCTCAAATTAACAATTGATAGAGTGTTATTATAGTCAAATGATCAGTTTCTGTTACAAATCATTCCCTCTAGATTGTCCCAATAAGAATAATGGTTGTAATGGCCAAGGTTTGAGGGGTACTTGGTGCCATTATACCAAACTTAGATTATGTTTGGGCCGGCTTATATAAGTGCTTATTTCAGTTTATAACTTATTAAAGTACTTTTTAAAATTAAAAATATATTTTGTAATACCGAATGAGTAAGTACTTACCCATAAGCAGTAGGAGAAGACTATCTATAAGGAGAAGCTATTGAGAACATCTACCCTTGTCACTTCGGAAAGCTATTTCTAAACTTTAGTAATATTTTATAATAATTTTTTTACCCCTAAACTTTTATATACCCTTAAATAAATACATTTATCAAACGCTATTTTTTTCAAATAATCAGTTTATTACTATTGTGGATAAGTGCACCAATTAAGTCACTTATCCAATGAGTACTTGTCCAAAAGCTTTTCAAGTAATCAGTTTATTACTATTGTGGATAAGTGCACCCATTAAGTCACTTATCCAAGGAGTACTTGTCCAAAAGCACAAGCTGGAGCAAACGCAGCCTTAAAAGGATGTTAATGTAATTTACCCTAAAAAATAATAATAAGTATTTTCCATGGATGAACTCACTGTTCTTAGCTTGAACACAGGCATCATGCTTCATACAACAACCGTCGAGACCATCACAAGGCTTCTCCCCTGGGCATCCACTATATAAAAGCCCACAGTACTTCCCATATTTTAGAAATGGAGGCACTGGTATTCAAAAAACAAAATAAATAAATAAAATTATCTGTCTAGCATTGATAGTTAAGTTATTGCATGCAAACCCATTAAAAATCACAGAAGAAGATCGTACCTGCACAAAACTCTGATTCGCATTTTCTGCTGCATTGTTTATTCTATTAAAAGGAAAATGGTTAAGGAAATAGAAAGACAAAAGAAAAAACGGTGAAGAACATTCCTGAAGTAACAATGACAATACTCGTAGATCTGAATTTAATTTATTAAAAAAGAAAAAAGAAAAGCACAGAACGTTGCTGAATAACTGACCACAGAGATAGCCGAACCCGTTGTTTGAACACCAATGTTGAGGGCGTGGATGGAAATGGTAGAAGAGTGAAGGACAACAAGAGGAAAAGAAATCAAAAGAGCTAACTTCAATGACTGTTTCGTAGCCATTGCTGAAGCCAGAGATGTTCAGAAATATGAAGCTTGGTTTTCTTTCAAGGCTCTGATTTATAGAGAAAGATCCGTGTTTGACAGGTGAACTGGTGAAGAAGAAGACTAGGAATGGTTTAGCTTTGTCTTGTAATGGCTCGTGACGTTCTTTTGTTTTTATGTTCATCTTTTCTCACCAAATATCTATATCTATATATAGAATAAAAACACTGAGGTGTGGCTTCCACACATCATATGCCGGCATCAAAGATGACCCACTAGGGATGAAGGTATCACAGGAGAATACCGAGAACCTGTACGGGTAGAGGTCTGTTGTCCAAAAATCCGTCCCTAGGTAGCCTCACTTGAGAGAGAAACTTGAGAAACCCACCGTTATATCTACACACTATAAAAAAAAAAAAGAGATTTTATAGACTAACTTTTACCGGCGATATGAAAAGTCCACCGCTAAATCATCACTATTTTGATTAGGCCAGTCAATGAGTCAGATCCTAATCTTGATCCGACCCGAATATGTATCAATTTAACCCTTTTAATCAAATATACATATTTGTTAGGTTGGATTTGGATCCTAATAAGTGAATCAGTTTATAATCGGATTCGAATATGGATGCATACACATTCGATCCGATTAAGGTATAAAGATACTTAAGTAATGTTATATATATATATATATTTTCAAATCCTAACCATAAACCCTAACCAGCATTCTCTAGAATCACGATTGCGCTTCTTCTTCGGATCTTGCATTCTCTACTGCATCTGCACCTCTTCTTCATATGTTATCAGATTAAAATGAACATTCTCTAATACTTTTTTTATTTTATGTTTCTTTTGAGAAATCTTCTTTTACTGGTAGGTTTGATTTTTTATTTTCTTTCTTGTTTTGTGATTTTGGATCTCTGTTAACGTTTTCCTATTCTGGTTTCTTTCTTTTTTGTGTTAAAGGTCGTTGGGGTTATACAGGTTTATTTCTTTTCAATGTCTTTATGTTTTTGTTAAGATTGATTTATAGTGGAGTGAGCTGTTTGGTATTAGTGTTTGTTTCACTTTTGAGTTCTTGTTCTATATCTTTTATCTGTGTAAAGAAGGGTGTTTTTGGTTTTCTCATTTGATGATGTTTTCTGCTTATGGGGTTGAAGAATGTTAAAAGAATGTCCTCATCCGGATGAGAAGCAGCGGCTGCAGTTAAGCAAGGATTTGGGGCTAGAACCTAGCCAGATCAAGTTCTGGTTTCAAAACAGGAGAACCCAATTGAAGGTGTTCATAAAAAATATTAACATCTACATTTTTTAAGCATTTGAATTTTTTTAATTAAATCAAATATACATTTAAATTTCAGATTCGGATATTTAATTGAATTCGAATCTTTATTGGATTCGAATATGGATCTTATAAAATAATCGGATTCGGATTTAATAACATATATGAAAGATCTGATGGATCCTTAATTGAATACGGACCTTCTAAACTTTAATCGGATTCAAACTCAAATCGCAATAGATCCGGCCCGAATCTGACCCGTTTATAGTCCTAATTTTGACATGATGCGGATTGGTCCAATAAGCTCAACCCGCTTGTTAATGTGTTTTGGCCTATACATGCCTTGTTGGATCATCTCATGGGTTAACCCATATGTTGGGCTTAGGGGCGGAGCCATGATTTTGAAGTAGTGGGAAAAAAAAGAAAATCAAATAAAACTTCAAAAGTTTTAATAAACAAAATATTTAAATATATTAATTAACATTTTTATATTGAAAATTATTTTCATCTTCAAAAGTGAATTATTTTACAATTGTCCCGGACGGGTAACTCATATTATTGATTGATTTGAAAATTTTGGAGACTATACTATACAATTAGCAATTACAAAAAACATGTCGATGATCTCAAAAAAAAAAAAAAATAAACAGGTGAAAATGCATACAAAAGTGAATGAAAATGAGACTCATACATGTGCAAAATCTGTAACTGCCCCTTTTACCCTTGATTTTTGCAAGATTTTATCATTCTAGGGATCTCGAGCTTGCTTTCAAACAGCAATGGAAGGTGGGTTTTTCAACCAGGAGAACCAAAACAATTCAGATGAACGAGAAAACCCAGTTGAATCCCTATTGACGGCTGATCGCTGGAGTTCGGATAGTTTCTTGTGGTTTAGGGGTTTAATTTCTACATATTCAATGGAATTTTCGCTCCTAGAATAAAAGGGATTTCAATGGTTCGTTTGTAGAACTAAGGAGGTGTGGAAGAAGAGAGCTCACCAATGGCCGGCAGAAGCTCTCGCTGTCGTAAATCGAATCTCTGGGAAGACGGGACTGACAAATTCGATTACAAGATTCAATCTTAGTCTCGATTTTTTTCCTATTTTCTTTCTCAGATTTTTCTTCCCCATCTCTTGCATTGAACGCACCTTCTTATCCTTTATTTTTCAATGCTTTCGTCCCTTGGCGATTTCGCCAACAAAATCCTCTGCATTCTCTCTGCTCACCATCTTCCAAAAGCCACAGCTTTTATTTTATTTTTTAAACTCTTCTTTTATAAAAACTTCCTTTATTCATTATTCTTTCATTAAATTTTTTAAAGCAAATTCGGTGCTACAAGCAACGAACAAATTTTTTTTTAATTTTAAATCTACAACAAATGTTTCGTTATTTCAACTTCTTAATGAAAGAATGGATGAGTTATGAGGGTAAAAGAGAAAAGAGGGGTAAAATAAAACAAAGAAAAAAATAATAAAAGATTATTGAGATAAAAAGAAAAATATTGGGGGCAAAATAAGATAACAAAAGAAATAGTGGGGGATAAATTAAAAATTTAATGGGGGCAACTGCCCACTTGTACACGCAAGAATAAAGGGAAAAAAAGATAGTGGGGGCAATTGCCCCCACTCCTCTTTACTTATGGGCTTGAGCCCCTGGTTGGGCTCAAGCCCATTAGCTGGTTGTTAACCCACAGACTTTCATAAAGACCCATGTTCCCATTTTTTACTGGTTTTCTTCCAGACCCATGGGTCCAATCTTTATTAACAATATTAGTAGATATTTAGGACTCTACTGTTATGTGGAAAGAGTTGAATATGATGAGTTTAGATAGGGATTATTTTATCTTTATCTTTTTCTAGTTGATTTCTAGGTAGGGAACTTCCTCTATAAATAAGAGTGTAATCTTCTCATTTGAAGACATAATACGATTATTGTTTTTGCACAATTTTTTTTATTGAGGTGAGACTCCTCTTGTTTGTGGGACTAGTGAGACTCCTCTTCTTTGTGGTAGTGGTGAGACTCCATTATCAAACTCTTGATTCAGACTGAGACTCCAATCTGTTCAAGGTATCGATAGTGAGACTCTGCTAGATTATCTTTCTTCCCATTTATTCTTTTTTGTTTTTACTTTTATTATAGTTGAAAATTTTTCCTATTGTCCTGCATCAATTTGGTATCAAAGAAAGTTCGTATTCTCGTGATCAAAAGTGTGCATCAATTTGGTATCAGAGCAAGTTCGTATTCTCGTGATCAAAAGTGTTTGTTGTGTTCGTGGTGATCGTGGCGATTTGTAGAGTTCGTGACGTGACGATTTGTGGAGTTCCTAACGGATCAGTGTTCGTGATGATTTGTAGAAGTCGTGATCGATCGTGATGATTCAAGACGATTCGTGGAATTCGTGACTGTTCATATCAAGAGATCATGATGATTCATGGAATCATTGACGGATCTTAGTGTTCGTGGTGATCGTGACGATTCATGGAGTTTGTGACTATTAGAGATAACAACAAATCAATTCAAAATGAAGCCAACAACTCATCCTCGTTTTTAGCACATTCTGTAATTATCTAATGGTAGTTACCTTAGGTAAATGAATTCAAATCCATGAAGATATGGATAGGATTCTTTGTGTATAAAGTCAAATGAGATTTAGTAAAGAAAGCAACGATTCACAAAGATAGTAGTGAATCAATTCAATTTTGAATCTTTGAACTATCGTATGGTATCAGAGCTTCAGACGACAGTCAAAATGAGCTCATCTTCCTTGGCTGGGTCGTCCTCCATTGCTGAAATCACGTCTTCTTCTTCCTCAATTCCTGCACTTGGGAATGTGCATCACTTTATCTCCTTAAAGTTGGATAGATCCAACTATCT
>JAUPMG010169708.1:0-10625 GCA_031762675.1 Pachysandra terminalis
AATTGTAGCATAGATGAGAGTCTCACTCGTTATCGTGCTGTTGCTCTTGCTGCGAGGAAGCTCTCAATTCCTGTTCGTGGGTGTGTTTTCTCTGTTTCCCCCCCTGTTTTTTATTTGCCTTTTCGTTTTCTGGATTTCCAGTGAGGTTTATTATATTAAATTTTATCAATTATGAGATTGAACTCTTTCATGTTTTAAGATTAGTTCATGCAGGCCTTCTGTTTAGATATGTTTCATGTGTCACACGTTCGATTATGCACCTGCACACGTTTTTTAGAATTATGCATACATGCATGCACATCTGCCTGCCTTCCTTTATATATGTCGTTATGGGCCCGTTTGGCGTAGCTTCCTTCAAGTGGAAGGGCTTCAATGCGAAGGATTTTGTGAAAAAGTGCTTTGAATCAAAGCCATTTGCTAAATATTGCATTTGGTGGGAAAATTTATATAAAAGGATGCTCTTGTACATAATTTTAGGCTAGATGGATATTTTTGTCTTTTTAAAGAATGTATAACAGAAATAAAAGGGTAATTTTGTCATTTTAAAAGTTTCACTTAAATTTAGAACAATGTTAACTGCGTCCCGCAAATGCAATTTTTAGAAGCAATCCCGCTCCCGCTTCACCAAAATGGACTTCCTGAAGAAGAGCTTCCATCAAAAGCAACTTTCAAAAGTGTCACCAAACACGCCAGCATTGGGTAGGAAGCCCTTTTAGATCTAGGAAAGGCTTCCTGGCCCTTGGGAAGCTATGCCAAATGGGGCCTATGTATGACAATTATGGATTTGGTGATCTTCACTTCTTTGACTAAGTATTAAGGACTTCTTATCATATAGGTTGGTCCTACTTGAAGTATGGAAGCAAATATGGAGAATCTATTCGATTTATGTTGTAGTCTTTCATGTTGAATCAAATGGTATCTGCTTTTCAGTTTCTATTTTGATTTTTGATTTATTACCCATTTTAAGACTATTATTTCGTTCTGGGTAATTAGTACTAGAAAGTTTTTGTTCAAATGTAGCATATGCGTTATTGTTCTCCCAAATGCTTGGCTGATATGATTATTATTAACTTTGGGTAGGTATGTTTCATGTGTTGTGGGGTGTCCGGTGGAAGGAGCGATGCCTCCATCAAAAGTCGCTTATGTTGCTAAAGAGTTACATGATATGGGTTGCTTTGAAATCTCCCTTGGTGATACAATTGGGGTTGGTACTCCTGGTAATGTCTAGACTTATTTTTCTTTGGCAAAATAAATTGTGTAACTTTTTTTTGTCTAATGCAATGTTTAAAATAAGGACCGATTCATCAACCTATAAAAGAGGACAGTTAATTGTGTGCTAGGTGCGTTGACATCCTGACCTGTGATGTGGTCATAATGTGACAATATAATTAATTAGAAGTAGAAAAATTACAAAATATTAAGGTAGATTTGGAAATCTTTACTTCAAGTTATATGTCAATTATTATTCGTCAGCTGTCATACCGAAAGGGAATAATATTTATTTTGAAAATTTTCAACTAACCAGATACTTCATTGGAAACAGAATTCACTATCAACTGTTAGGCTTTAATTCTCTCTTATTAAAAAAGAAATGGGCAGTTATTTCTAATTAATATAAAAGAGAATTCAGAACCATAATTCCTACCTTCTCTCTCCTCTTTCTACCTCTCTCTACTTCTCTCCATACACAGACACACGTGTCTGTGTGTGTCTATATCTATATATATATATATACGTGTATGTTATCTGTTCTGCTCCTTGCTCTCTTACCATCCTCCATTACCTTTCACCTTTCTCACTCCTACATCTTTGAAATAAAGAGATGATAAGGTGAATGAGGATATTGTCCTCCACAAAAGAGCAAACTGTAGATAAAAGGAAGATTTTTTTGGGTTGATAAGGAGATTTTATGGAGCTAAAATAAAATGGAAGCCAAGTACACAAATGGTGTACATTAGCCAATTTAAAGTGAATTACAAATTCTCAGCTGTTAGAAAGTTTAATTCTCCCAATTAGGGTTAAAATCCTCATATTCCAACCAATGAAAGTCTAGTAGGGTTGAGGACAACTGAAAAATCGTTTTCTGTTTGGGTTGATAAAGAGATTTTATGGAGCTAAAATAAAATGGAAGCCAAGTACACGAATGGTGTACATTGGCCAGTTTAAAGCGAATTACAAATTCTCTGCTGTTAGAAAGTTTAATTCTCCCAATTTGCCTTAAAATCCTCATATTCCAACCCATGAAAGTCTACTAGGGTTGAGTAGAAATGAAAAATAGTTTATAGTTTTCAGGACAACTATCTTCACTTGTAAGTTTGTACTCTTCTTATCTCTAAAAAGGTTACGTTTCTTCAAAATGGTCCAGCACACCACAAGTGTGGTTACCGATACAATAACTGCCCTTGTTTACTGCTAGTACACAATCTCCCTAACTTAAACGACTAGAAGACTTCTTGGCATCACCTAATCCGGTCCAAGCTTGCTGAAGATAACAGCATCTTCAATATGAATGGAGAATGAACTAGCAAGTGGTTCACCATTTCCTCATCCTTCTCACAAATTGTGCACTTGTTTGGAATAGTTCATTTCCTTGAGATAAGATGGTTCACTTAATACTTTGTCAAAAACTGCAGTATAAAGAAAGAATGTGACTTTGGAAAGAACAGGTGTATTCCAAATTAGCTCCCCAACATTAAAGAAGGTTGATTAACAATGAAAATCGGGTTTTGTTCTTGATACATAAAGTTGACTTTTTATCTCTTCTGATATTGGATCTAAAACCATTTTTATGAATTCAAATGGGTGGTATTTCCTTATTTATTTATTTATTTTTTGATAACTTGGGTGTCCGGGCCTTAGGCCCGACTAATCCCAAGTAGGAGGCTTGCTCAACAACCCACCGCCACGACCTCCCACTTAAATCCGAACCTGCCCAGCTGGGGAATCGAACTTGAGACCGTGAGCCTAACCCACACAATCCCCTATTCGCCCTTGCCAACTGAGCAACCCGGGGTGGGTATTTCCTTATTTACATATAATATTTTAAGTAAATGGAGATAAAATAACATTACTATAAATAAGTATTGTTTTGAAAATCAGTACTATTGTGTACATATTGTTCTGAAAACATACACTGTTATGTTCGGTTAACCTTCGGTTAGCTGAGACTCCCCCTTCGGTTAGTCGAATTACCTCTTCGGCTAACCGAAGATAATAGATGTGCAAAACCAAACTCTCGGAAATAACTGCCGAAGGGTCTTCGGTTAGCCGAGGACCTCTTTGGTTAGTGAAGATGCCAGAAAACCTAGAAATTCAGACCTTTTTCAGAACGTTCATATTTTTAAATCATTTTAACTTCTAAACTCATTCTTACATCAACTAAAACGCATTTTAACTTATTACATAAAACATGAGTAAATAAAAAACTTTAAAATCCCACTTCTCCTATTTCTATAAAATCTGTAAATCAAACCATGTAACATAGCTTTACAACTCATTTCCACCCAAACAAGTTTGGAAATTCTTATACATCCTTTTCAGCATAAACACATTCGATAGCTTTCACAATTCATATAAAATAAATAATTTTAAGCTAAAAATCTTAATTAGTAGTTATTACTAACCTTAGGTACTGATTCAGTACACTACTATCCTTTTCTTTCTCTACTCCTTAGTTCTAAACCCACTCTCAGACCATCCAAACACTTTTATCAACCTTCCCTTTGGATTTTCCTCATTCTCTTCCTTGCCTTGCCTTGGTTTCTTCCTTAGCTCCTTAGGATTCTTCTTGCTAAACCAATCCTAAACAGTTTTAGAATGCATATACTTCCTCCTAATTCATAAGACTAACATAAACTTAATCTAAATAGCTAAGACTAAATATTCTTTATTTTCTTAATTAATTTACCTTAATAGATTATCTTACTTAATCTTAGTTTACAGATAATTAATTAGTCTTTAGACCAACTGTAGGATTAGTACTTATGTTAATCCTAAAGTATAAGACTAATAAGCTTAGGTTAATTTTACTAATCAAGAGACACTTGTCTCTCCCTCTCTAATGGCTTGGATACATGTCACTTATTGTGACACGTGTCAGTTAAAGACATGATTTGCTTTTGACAAGGCTCTAATGGCAAGACTGTAGTATTATATTTACATTAATAATCTTACTTCACAAACTATTTCCAGATTTGTCATTATACTCCTATGATCCGGTGTTGTCTCACCTCAAGACTTCCATATAGGTCTCCCAATCAATTCCATCATAAATAAATCAAGTCATACATATGTCCAACTATCCCTAATGCATGCGTAATCATTCAAAGTGATATGTTATACCTTAAACATGATAAAATTAAAATATAATTAGTGCAATCTATCTAATATCACCTAGCATATACTAATCATACAATCACAAATTATTTAGATTATACAATAGACTACTTAACACTAACAAGACCTAACTAGGATTAAGATCACTACACTAGTTAATTAAATGAGGCGATGCCTCTAATTAATATAGATAATAATAATAGTAGTTAACTAGCCATTTTAAACACAATTAAATATTAATTAGTATTAATCATGATTCAAGATATTACAATTAAATTTAATATTGACTTATTATAATTAGCACCTATCATTTCATACCTATTATTACTAATACCAGTACTTTATAGAACTGATAACTAATCCATGTGTCTCATGTAATTAATACCTTAAGTGGTTTACCCTATTTAACTAATCCTTTAATTACTGAACTGATAACAAGTGCAGGGTATTTACAAAAGGGAATATCAAGGATCTTCCTATACAGTGATTTGATATTTCTTTTCTTCATCATTCACTTACAATCATCTCATGTGTATCGTTTCACTAAACAAACCTAATTAGTTAGCTACATCTTTAGATTCAAAAACCATATAGGTATTTATATAGTTGGTCATCCATATACACACTTATACACTTAAAAGTATAAGCTATATCATTGTAATTATCTAATTGGCTATGCTTTGTGATAATATAGGTTGAGGTCACTATAGACTGTCAGGCTCTAACCTACATCCCCATAACCACTTCCCCAAAAGTGCTTTATTGAAGTCCAATAGGTTCCTTATACCTAGCTCTGCTTGTCTCTTTAAGTTTCATACTGTATCTCCTTTCACTAGGTGGTATCTGTACTCATCCCCAGTCTCACTCCACAAAATCACATTGCAATTTAACCTATATCCTTGTTACCAAAGAGGGAATAAGAAATATTGAAAGGAAGTTTGTTGGAAGTTCGATAATGAACTTAATCAATGGCATCTTCCCACCTTTTGATAAATATCCTCCTCTTTTCCTTGTTGAAAGTTTTTTCTCCTTCCTTTCCACTATTGGATCCCATGCCGAGGTGATTTAAATGATGCTCCAAGTGGAACCCTCAAGTGGTCGGTAAATATCCCACCCTATATCCAAAGTTCATTCTTAATTCTGAGATGTTAAAAATTTCCTCCACCCCAAATGTTACATTCTTTGCTAGATTAATACATAGCCCCTAAATCTTTCCAAAATGCACACTTGATCATCCTTAATTGACTGTGCATAACATCACAGAAATGCAACAAGCTGAAGGTGTTAAGTAGTTGGGGATCCCTCACTTACGAGAAATCTTCAATTAGATTTGCTTCCTCTACCCTGCTTGGCATTTGTTCAATGCTTCAGCAGTACGATGAGTAACAAAGGTGATAATGAATCTCCCTGCCTTAGCCCCGCTGAGCTATGAAAGAAACCTGTTGATTCTCCATTATCTTGTAGTGAAAATGTTGCACTCGACACACCATTTAGCCCATCTCCTTTTCATCCCAAACCACAACCTCCTTAACATATTAGCAAGAAAGCCTGAGTTGACGTGGTCATATGTCTTTTCCGTATCTGTTTTATAAAGTACTCCCAAAATGCCACTGTGAAGTCTGGGGTCTGAGCACTCATTTTCCACCAGTACACCATCCAAGGTCTGTCTATTCTTTAAGATGGCACTTAGTATTGGTTAGGACTTCCTTCAGTCTATTTGCTAACAGCTTTTCTATTATTTTATAAATGCTTCCCACTAAGAAAATGGTCTATAATCTTTAATGTCCAAATCACTTCTCTTGGGTATCAATGAAATGAGTGTGGCATTCGCACTTTTCTCAAAAGTAGTCCTTAAATTTTTCAAAAATGCCTTAAAGCCCTAAACAACGTCCTGGCACTTGTAAAAGCCATTGTGAAGTGGTTGGACCCTACTGCTTTGCTCCTCTATAGCTCCCCAGCTAACTATCCACTGCCTCTGCAAATGGGCTGCTCAAGAGAACTCTCTCCCTATCAGAAATCATGTCAAATTCCATTCCTTCTAATTGGGGTCAGTACTTACCATTCTCCTTAAATAAATTTGGTACTACTCTTGGATTTCCTTTTTGATGGCTTGTTCCTCCAACACCCTTTCTCCCATTTCAAATTTTGTAGCATCATTCACCCCTTTTCTAGCATTTGCTACCGTAAGGAAATATTTAGAATTTTTGTCCCTTTAGCCACAATACCCTTGACTTTTGCAACTTGTTTCTTCTAGTCATGCACACTTCTTATATTCTCCCTTTAAACTTACCTCAAAGGTAAATCCGCTGAAATTGTCCCCATTTCTTCCTTTTGGTCTTGAACCTTAATTCTGAAAAGAAGACTTTTGTTTTTAATTATTATTATAATTTTAACTAAAAGGGAATTTTTCCTCTTGCACTTTTTAGAAAGTAGCAGCAAAAGTCTATATTTTGAGAAATCTTTTTAATGCTTATAAGACGTTGCAACTAAAATGTCCAAAAAAAAAAAAAACCATTTTGCACTTCTTGTCATGGCCCGTCAACAAATGCACAGAAATAGTTTTAGCAAAGTCGGCTACTAGTAAGGGTGGATTTCACAAGCTATCCATCCAATAAAGCCTTAACAATGGAGGATCCGTATTTTCAATAGTGACAGTTTGAGAAAAACTTTAGATTATATAGTGATAGTTTTCTTCACTGGGCACAAAAGGAAATAACTCTCGGCCACTTTTTGGTTCCCTGGTCAATGATATGGAACGATTCTTAAACAATCAAGTAGTTGGATTTTATTTGCTATTGGGAATGTGACATGACATGCCACATGTGCAATCTGCTAATTTTGTATGTGAGTCTCTTAACATCTCAATTTGTACAATCTTCTCTCCATCAATACAAATAATGTTACTTGTACCACTATATCTGGTTAATATTTTATCCTCAGAATCATGTGGTGGAGACCTATATATGCTTTTCACTTATGGTATGTATCTGGTTCTCAAAAGGTTTCACATTTTTTTAGTTTTTGTTTCTTCCTTCCTCTTTCCTTGGTCCAGGTACTGTTATTCCTATGCTTGGAGCTGTAATGGCTGTAGTCCCCATCGAAAAGCTTGCTGTTCATTTCCATGACACTTACGGGCAGTCCCTTCCAAATATTTTAATGTCCCTCCAAGTAAGCATTCTTCTACCTGCTTTGCAGAAAGATAAAACTAACCTTCTGTGTCAGGTTCCTGTGGTATCTGGTTGAGGATGGAAATATGAGGTGAACTGTCCTCTTTATCTGTGATTTACATCTTGTGTAAGGCAGTTCAGACCTACGACTGGAGATTTTTGGCCTAGGGTTTTCTTTCCCAAAAGTTCACTAGATCCTGTGCCTACGTTGAAATATTTTTACACCAAGATGGATTAAACTTCTGAGCAGTCCCACTGACATGAATAACGGCCCAGGCTTCAACCATTCAAAATTTGAGTATCCCTGCATTCCATATTCTTCAACGCTCTCTCTTTGTTTTGAACAGATGGGGATCAGTACTGTGGATTCATCTGTCTCTGGCCTCGGGGGTTGCCCATATGCGAAGGGTGCCTCTGGTAATGTTGCCACTGAGGATGTTGTGTACATGTTAAACGGACTGGGTGTGAAGACCAATGTGGATCTTGGAAAGCTTATTTCAGCTGGGGAGTTCATCACCAAGCATTTAGGCCGCCCATCTGGTTCAAGGACAGCCATTGCCTTGAGCAAATTCAAAGCTGATGCCTCCAAGATGTGATATATTCTTTAAATTATATTTTAGCTAGACTCTTCATGAAACAATTGATACTTGTATCAAATCACTTGTCATTTGAATTCTGCTTCATACACATATACAGCAATAAACAGAATTAAAGAGGTCTTGATCCTATGAGAATTCTGCTGAGTTTCATGTAAACTATTAGTGTTATGATCTATATACATCAGAGGAAAGGATTGCTATTGCAGGGACATTGACAGAACGTAATCGCCAAAGTGGAAAATTTCTGGTAATTTGCAAATATTCACCTGAACCAAATAAATTAAAGCAGCTCTAAGTTATGATTTTTTGGGAATTAGAACTGCTCTGAACCGGTTTAAACCGTCCTGTTATGAGTCCATGTCACGGTCAATTGCATGTGAAGGTCTTTTGCAAGTATTTTTGACCTAAAAAATATTGGGACCTTACACCTTAAGCAGGCCACCTTGTAAAAACCTAAGCTTGTGGCAACAGGATTAACTAGTAGCCCGAACCATTTAAATGAAAAGCCCTACTTTCAAGATCTGGGATAAATTTTTATGTTTTGGTTAAGGTAGACTCTTTCTTTCTCTCCAAGGAAGACCCTAGGAAGCCAGAGGCTTGTTTTGCAACTACTAAAATTATTCTCTTGAGAAGATAGTTTCCCTAATATCTAATTAAGTCCTTTTGATTGAGGTCACAAAAGGCTGTTCCATACCTTCTTATGTAGTTGTTATTCTTTTGAGTGAGATTCACACACACCATGTGTTAAGAACATAGGGTGCAGTTAAATGTCCATAGAATCAAAGCATTTGGGACAAGTCCAGAAAGTGACATCATAGATTTTCTCCCTTTTTATAAGTGAAGGTTTAGGCAGTGTGATGGTCATTGTTGAACAAGGACTTGATGAGTAGAATAAAATTTTAGTTGACTATGGTAAGTTGTTTAGGCTGCGTTCGGCCTTGCTTGTGCTTTTCGATAAGCATTCATTGGATAAGTAGTTTGAAGAAAATAGCGTTTGGTAAATACATGTATTCAAGTGTTTATGAAAGTTTAAGGGTAAAATAGGTATTACGAAAATATTATTAAATTTTAGGGCTACATTTGACACGGCTTGTATAAGTACTTATAACTTATATAAGCACTTTTTAAAATTAAATATGTGTTTGGTAGCACTTATGGGTTGGTGTTTATCCATAAGCACTAGAGGAAGGCTACTTATATGGAGAAGTTGCTCTCGTAGCTTTTCTTGAGAGGAGAACATGTAACCATTAATATAGAGACACGTCAACTTTTTCGTCCAACAATGCAATGTAAGCACAAAAGCAACAACAGACTTCTTCCTTGAGTGAAAGAAGACCAATTTAAATTTGTTCTTTTTTAATTAGAAAGCCATACATAGTCTTTTCAAAGTCAGTCTGAACCTGTTGTAGGATGCAGTGTCTCTCTCTCTCTCCAAAAGAAAAGAAGGGGCTTCTTCCTTCGTCCTTACACAAAGTCGTCTGGGCCGATAGTGTCGGCGAGACATGCGTTGCATCTCTCTCTCTCTCTCACACACAGAGTTGGCTTGCAGACTCTTTCTCCCAGCCGGTTTGCAAATCCGAATCGATTGGGTATAACTTGTTTGTTTGAGAACAAAAAAGTGAAGACCAACTCAAAAACATTAAAATAACGCAAAAGTGGTGGATCCACAATGCATCCCATTTCTTCAGGCTTTTCCTTCTAAACAAGAACACTATAACCGGGCCATGAGGTGCCTGGGACATGAGGGTGGTGATGCCTGTAGGCTGCATGTAGCTGGGCCAGTATTCGGGGAACACAATAAAGTGCGGTGAAGGACTTGATGAGACGAGTCTTGGAGAGGAATGCCTTGAATTGGGGAAAAGTTTGCTCTTGTCTTGCATGGTTTAAACCACTGTCTATACTCCAGATCTTGGCATTGTGCTCATTTATTTAGTTAAATTAAGGAAGTTTCTTAATTAAGCTAATTTCGTATGGGCACTGCTTTCAGTTGCTTTTCATATTGTAACTAATTCATGACTTCCATGTTGCCTACATGATATATACCATGACAAATGATGAAGTCCTTTATTGAGGCATTAAGTTTTTCCCTCTCTTCTGTTTTTCCATGGTGTCGTATTATCCTATTTCAATGGTTAGGTCTAAATTTGAGCCACGTACGCAGTTTGTTATGGAATATGGGCCTGTCTGCATTGCTCAATTGTAAGGTTTTGGTAAGAGGAGACCGAGAGGTCTCGTTCTTCCGGGCAAGCCAACTGAGACTCTGTGAGAGAGAGAGAGAGAGAGAGGCAATGTGGGTCTCCGATGGCTTTGTGTAAGGATGAAGGTAGAAGAAGACCTTGCTACTGTGCAAGGATGAAGGAATAAGAACGCCTTTTTTTCATTTGAAGAGAGAGAAAGAGAAAGAGAAAGAGAAAGAGAGGCATTGCCATAGTTTGAAAACGCCAAAAACCCAACTCGACTCGAAAGTTGATCGAATAGACTTGACTCGAAAACTCCTTAAATCGAGAATACTCGAATCGAATAT
>JAUPMG010169719.1:0-10624 GCA_031762675.1 Pachysandra terminalis
GACGGGTTGTACTACAAAGTAGATTAGTTAGTGTAGGTAGACAGGCCGTGCCAACCGAAGATGGGTTATACTTATCCTATATGATAATGTAATTCATGCCTAAGATTTTGATAGCTTATGCCTAGAGAAATCAAAGATTGGCTATGCTTATTTTTAGCATGATACCTTTTTGGGACGTTGTGTGTGCTTGTAGCCACAAAAGTCTGTTTTCAGACAGTGAATTAATGCCTATAATTTATGAGATTGCCATAATCAAGGGGTTAGAGGGATCATCAATACTCTACTGTTTTCCTTATTGATTTAATTCACTTTACTTTAGTTTAATATAGTTTACTTTGATTTCTAGCTTAAGATCATAAAATTACTTTTCTTTGTCTAATTAATTTACTTAGATTTAATCTGATAATTTAACAAACTAAACCCATTCAGTCCTTGAGGTTCGACACTGTCGAATAGCCCTATCCTACAAGGAATCATCCTATTGTGAGTGGTTATTAATGCACACATCACCAGGCAACAATCATCGTACTAGCTCCAACAGCTGGTGCGACAACACTACAACAGGAACATGGCTTCATCATCATCCTCACATACCAATACAAACAACTTAGTTGTTTGTGTCTATCAACGTGGTCATTGCATTTAATTGAAATCTCACACAAAAACTAATCTAGATTGATGGTTTTATAGATATCCTTACTGGGTATGCTTAAACAGCACTACACGGTATCATTTGGGCCTTCACAATTAAATGGATAGTTCGTTTAATCTACATAGTTTAAACAGCAGTGTAATCAGAGTGGGAACAATGACGTAAAGGACCGTAGATTCTTTATGTGGGATGACGAGTATAAGTTGTGCCCCTGCAAAGCAGGGTCGTGCAGGATTTTAACATAAAAAAAGAAAGATTCTTGTGGACGTTGTGTCTTTGCATGTCCTAACTCAACGGTTGGTTTTTTTAAACTAGACAGCACATTAATTTCTAAGAACTTATACTAACTGATACTATTTTATCATGTTTTGTAGGCACAAGATCCCGCTTGTGGATACTTTGCCTGGGTCCAAAACAAAAAGAGAGATGATAATATGACAGATCGTGTAAATAAATTAGTTGAGGAGGATTTTGGCAACGCCCAACGTATCAAAAACATGATTGAGTCTGAGGTCGAGGCATCTGAAAGAGTTGCTTATTTTGGCCGTAGGATATTGGATGAGTTCACCAAATTAGATTTGAATACATGATGAACTTTCCTTCTATCGTAGCGCTTCACGTTAAGAGTATTACCAATTGGAATTATAATGCAAAGGTTGTGTCTCAATCAATATCAATTACTTTGTTGTATCAATCATTGTCCGTTGCAAAGGATGAACTTTTCTTCTTATATCATTGCACTATATCATTGCACTTACAACTTGTAATTGGGCTGAAAATACTTTTAACTGTGTTGAAAATGCTTGTGAATGTGAACAAAAGACATGCGATGAATGGTGATGAGACTTGTAACTGTGATTAATACAGTTGTAATTGTGCTGTTTGGACTTGTAAATGTGCACAACAGACTTCTAACTCCCGAAAGACATGTAATTGTTCTGTCCAGACTTGTAACTGTGCACAAAAGATTTGTAAATGTCCACAAACGACTTATAATTCTGCTCATAATAACTTGTAACTTTGCTTACAATACATGTAAATATGCACAACAGACTTGTAAATGTTCACAAACTACTTGTAATTGAGCTGATAGTACTTGTAATTGTCTTGAAAAGACTAATTCGTGATGAATATGATGAAAAGACCTATAAATGTGTTAAATATACTTGTAACTAAGCTGAAAATAATTGTGAATGTGCTAAAGAGACTTGTAAATCTGCACAAAATACCTATAAATGACTTGTTATATCATTCCATTACTGCATATATTGTCACAACAATTTGTATTTGCATACATAAACAAATAACAAAGATCAATAAACAAATGTAGTGCATATATTCCTTTACATATGTCATTATTTAGGTATGGAGAGTTGTGTGCAAGGTTCAATGAACTGTCATATCATTTCATATCTGCAGGTATTGTCACATCAATTTGTATTTGCATATACAAGGAGATAACAAAGTTCCATAAACATCTGTAGCGAATATATTCCTTATAGATGTCATTATTAAGGTATGGGAAGCTGTGTGCAGGGTTCAATGAATTATCATATCATTCCATATCTGGATGATTAGACATATCTGGGTTCATTGTCATTATCAAGTCAACTAGGTAGTTCTGATCAGGGTTAATTTCATATCTGCATGCTTCGTCTTGTCAACAACAATAAGTACAAGTAAAATATGTCATTGAAAAGTCATAGGGAGTTGTGTTCATCCAGTGAGATTTGGTATAGGTAGTGATTTGTCAAATCTACTTGTACAAACAAAAATACAATTGAATAAATTTATTTCACAGTTGATAGTTCATTATAAGTAGACATGTTAACAGTGTTGGAGTTATTGGTTTTCACATTTTAAGGCAACATGAACAACCAAAGGAATGGAAAAATGAACAATCGAAGGAGGTGGAACAATGTTGATTGAAGTAGGTTGGTGTTCTGACAAACATAACCACCAAGCCCATCGCGTCACCTTGTTTGGGAGTGGCATCATGAGTATTCGCTCGGTGAAACATTGGAAAAAGAATTACGTCACTACTGACAACCAGTTCCCAAACATAGGTCTTTCACCTACTAACCTTGCCCTTGTTGAAAAGTGAGAACAAGTGTATGAATCGCCGCTCCATAAGGTCATTTAAATTATATATGCTGAAGAAAGATTACGAAGAAGTAGGCATGAGTGAACCTCCAGCGCAGGAGATTAGCGATATTTTGGATGAATATCAAACAGAATCAGACCTCTCGGATGAGTTTACTCATCAGCAGCGAGAATGTGATTCTGCTGACTTCAATTTCCAATCTCCTCCACCAAGGCGCTGAATCCGGCTTGATTCCTGTTTATGCATCACTTCTACTGTTTATGCATCATTTGTATGAGGTGACCCTGACCCCGCACTCTTATTTTGTGATTAAGTCCTATTTAATCATCTAAATGAACCTTAGGATTTAATCTTTAGGATATTGCCTGAATTGGACTACAATGTAATTAAGTTGAATTATGGGGTGATTTATGAAATTTATGATAATTTCAAGAGATTTGGGCATGGGCCCCAAAGCACGAGGAGTATAGGACCTTGGGCTGATCGTTTGGCCCATATGAGGGTGGTGAGGATACTTTGGTATTTTCATTTGTTTTGAATTTATTGGTGTGGAGGGAGAACCCCACTAACTCCACTATTCCTACGTACAAGGTAGTGGAAAATAACCACCAAAGGTGGAAGAAGGAAAAAAGGATTTTTGCAGAAATTCTAGAGAAGGAAAAAGGAGAAAAAGAAGTGAAGCAAAAAGGGGAAACCTTTTGCAAGAGATCCTTGGTGTGGAAGTTTAGAAAAATCCAAGCTTGGCAAGAGGTAGGAATTTCCTTAGTTCAATGGAAGGCATGTTTATAAAATATAATGATGCTATAGAATATTGCATCTAGGATCATGGTGTTGTATGTGGTTGAATTCAGCTTGTAATCTATGATTTCTCCATGTTGTATGAAGATCATGTCTACAATTTTTGAATTATAAAAGTTAGTAAAAAATCTTAATTATGGACTTTGATTCATGAACAATTGGTGAAATTATCATGTTAATCTTGAATTGAAGTTTGGGCTTTGTTTATGGCATGTTAACTTGATTTATAATGGTGTAAATCATGATTTTAGTGTTAAATTTGAGTACATGGAGATTCGCTACAAATCTCGAGTGAGAAAAACAAAATCTGGGCTCGGTAGGAAGCTCGGCAACTACGGAGATCACCTTCCGAGTAGTGCAAATCCCCTAGACTTGCTACCAAGAATCGGCAGCTGCCGGGGAGCTTCGGTAGGTATCTCGGTAGCTACTGAGCACCTGTGGAGCGCTAAATGGCTTGAAATTTCATGGGAAGCCTCATGGGAGTATTTTGGGTGTGTTGTCTTATTTTGTGTGCGAAGTACCTGTGTAAGATTTTGTGCAATAAAATATGTAAACGACCTAGTTTTCAACATGAACTGACTATATATGGTGTGATATTACATGTTAATGTGATTTGAATGGTTGTATCATGACATGAGCTAT
This sequence comes from Pachysandra terminalis, assembly GCA_031762675.1. Taxonomy (NCBI): domain Eukaryota; kingdom Viridiplantae; phylum Streptophyta; class Magnoliopsida; order Buxales; family Buxaceae; genus Pachysandra; species Pachysandra terminalis. The sequence continues at coordinate 4,197 of JAUPMG010169719.1, forward strand.
GTGGTATGAAGTTAGGGTGTACAATGATCCAAGTTTGGTGAATTGCTGTGTGTATGGTATGTGGGTCTTATGTATATTTTTTGAATTGTGTATATTTGATAGTATTGCTAGACGCACTCATTGGTGATCCTTGTGTTGTGTGTGACATAAGATGTATATATGTTGATTGTTTTTGTGAAGGTGAATTTCCTACCTAGGGTACATCCCAAAAGGAAAGAGAGCAGACTTCCTGCCAAGGGCACCATCCCCTGAAAGGAGAGAGGGCAGATTTCCTTCCTAGGGTACCATCCCCTAAAAGGAAAGGGGGCAGATTTCCTGCCTAGGGTACCATCCCCTGAAAGAAAATAGAGCAGATTGCTTGCCTAGGGCACCATCCCCTGAAAGGAAATAGGGTGTACAATGTAAGTGAATTATTTATGTGTTCTGTAAGAATTGTATGAATGAACCGTTTTATTATATGTCTATGAAAGTATCTATTGTTATGCTATGGAATTTTCCTATTGAGCTTCCAAGCTCACCCCTATGTTGAAATAGGTGAATTCCTCGAGTGAAGTGAAGCTTAGCTGGATGGACTCTGGAGTTGTGGATATGTTTATGATCTATGTTTTATTTTCACTTTTGACCCCATGTGAGCAGTACTGTTGCAATATTGTAGATGTTGTTGGTTATCTTGCGGTGATACTTGTTAAGGTTTTAATTATATCAGACTTCCGCTGGTTCGTTTAGTTTTGCTCTGTGGAACCATGGGATTGGTTTTGTATATGTTGGGTTTGGTAGCCGCATTTATTGTGTGGATCCAAAGGTCAATCCCTTGAAATCCTCAAGATCCCATATCCCAGATTCGGGGTGTGACAGTTAAATTGTTGGGTTAACTGAATGATCAGTTTCATGTTTTTACAGTATGCATCCTATAAATTAAACACCGGTTTTTTAGGTATAAAACCTTTGCAAGTTCACTACAAAGCTTATTACAAATACATTAATAAAAATGTATCAAAAGTTTATTTATCATCCGAGTCATTCTAACTGTTGATAATCAGATAAATCAAACATCTGATAATAAATAGAAATCTTAAAACTAGCACATAAGTGCAATAACCAACAAATATTATCATCCATCATACTTCATCCTATTGCTCTGTGGTGAAGTTGTTCTCCAGGTCAGAGGATGTTGCATCTTCTCTCGACCCTTCTCCTTCATCATGTTAGCAACACTCGGCATATTAGTTCCACAAATCTCTTTAGCTTCACGAATTTTAAAGCTGCAAACATAACATCAAGTTAGACATCCAATGGACATATTATATGATCATGTGAGAAGTAAAGAACAAACATAGCTTCAGCATACATGACCATAATTACTAAAAGCTCTTTTTCTATTACTTATATGCTGTTGGACTCTGTAAATTTAACCTAGTGAAATAATGTCACATCCAAACTCCAAGGTCTACCCCATGAATCCATGGGTAGTCCCCCAAAGCTCTAGATTGCAACTCTCACCCCTTCTCTACACACTCCCAAGAGGTGGCAAAACAAGTAATAAAAACAACCATCACACATACCCTTGAATAATAGCGGAAGCATTTAATATAAAGTGTCTTAACATAGTATAGTCATATTCAAACTGTCAAACCAGACTAGTTCAAGAAAAATCATAATCTCAACCACATAGTTCAACTCTCAAGGTTTAATACAACCCATCAATAACAAAATGTCTATAACAAAGTTTAAGCTTCAATGTCATGCCATCCTCATCTTCTTGTTCCGTCATCCAAGCTCTATCACCTCGTGGTCGGTCCACCTAAAATGTTTAGGAGCCAAAAGGCCTGAGCTACAAACTCAAGAAGTACAATATACTAACATGTTGAATCATGAATAACAATTCTCATGGATGCATCACATGCCATGATATATGCATTAGTTGATTAATTGTATGCAATGTCACGAACAGATAAACCATCATCCCAAGCAAATGGTAGGAGAACAAATGAGATGCAAATGAATTCTGTCACAAATATGACCCCTGGATATCCACATTACATCCCTATTGAGGCCACCTATGCATCTTATTGATCATATATACCAATTATGGCTAAGGCCAACAGTAAATTCTGTGTATACAACACAGTTTTAGGAATTCTCAACCCATGGACGCTCTTGTCCCACCTTTATTTTTGATCTAAGGTCCATAACCAAGGCAATCTTTCAGGCTTTGTGGAACATACCACTTCAATATTATCTGCCATATTACTCTCATGACATGAATGTATACACCCAAATCTGGGTTATAAAAACATACGTGTTCAATACATCCCTTGTCGACACCCCAATTTGCACGAGAGCGACTTTCTCTTGATCTTTGCAGCTCCTGGAGGCTTGAGCTTGGCTTTTCCTATTCTCCAATCATTTCCAAACCACCCCCAATCATATTGCCAATTTTCCCTAAAAATCCCAAAATTTATGTGAAATGACAAAAATACTCCTGGTAGACCCCACTTAATCCACTTCAGTCCTATATCCATTTTCAACCTCAAATTTGAATTCCTGAGCCAAAATGCTCTCCAATGAGTATAATCTTGAGCTAATTCGAAGTCTATTGGAAAAATGACAGTTTTGCCCCTAATCCGGTCAATTGGACCTAACTGTTAAATCCAAGGGGTTCGACATCAAATTTGGATTCCACACTGAAACACCTTAATAACAACTGTGATTTTGTAAAATTCTAAATTCGGGAGTCGAAGGGTCATTTTTGGTATTTTAAAATTATCAAAAAATGACAGAAAATATAATGAGGTAAAAAATAATAAAAGAACACTTTAGGGAGGGAATTGAAATTAAATAATTGAGATAATATTTGAGGAAGATTTGCCATGTGTCAAAAAGAACACTTTAGGGAGGGAATTGAAATTAAATAATTGAGAAAATATTTGAGGAAGATTTGCCATGTGTCAAATTTAAAAAAATAAGAAAGGATTAATTTTAGAAGTTGCCATGTGGCAAATTTCCAAAAGAAAAGAAATCTTTCAAATTCAAAATGAAGGTAGTTTCTATTCTCAAACAAATCAAAAAGAGGTTTCTAAATTCAAAAGGGGTATCTAAATTTTAAAGACAATTTCTCAAAGAAAGGCAGGGTTTCTAATTTGGATTCAAACAAAAAAAGAAAAAAAATTTGGAAAGAGCATCAAACGTGCTCTCTCCCTCCTTCCTTTCCCCTTCTTCCCTTTCTATTCTCCCTCCCTCCTTCCTTTCTCTCTTCCCTTCCCTTATATTTTCCCTTTCCTTTTTCTCTCTTTCCCTCCCCTTCTATATAAGAAGGAAAGAAGGCAAGGGACGAACACAAAGGGACACACTATTCATCGTCTTCTTCATGGAGAAGACCTGTACCCTCTCTTTTTCTCTCTTCTGGCAACCGTCTGCAACCCCGCTGCACATCCCTTTTCTGGCCCCTGTTTTCGCCTGATCCCGCTGCTCTTAACGCACCAGCCACCTGCTGCGTGCACGTTTCCGGCAACCCCACAACCTCCAGCTGCTCCTCTATTTCCGGTGCAGCCATCCTCCACATTCTCTCTCTCTCTCTCTCTCTCTCTCTCTCTCTCTCTCTTCCTCTTTCTTCTTCTTCTTCTTCTTCTTCTTCTTCCCTTCTCCTTTTCATTCTTCATCCTCTGTTCTCCATCTTCTTCTCTGTAAAAAAAAAAAAAAACAGAAAAATAAATTACTAAGCCCCATAAAAAGAAGAGCATTTCGTCTAGTCTATGAGCCTGGACGATTTGCTGCACCTCGTGTTGAAATGTTTGTACCATGTGCTCAAATGCAACGCAGGGTACAAACATTTCAAGACGGGTGCAACAAATTTTCCAGACAAAATTTTAGAGGAAATGCTTTCCACAAAAAGAAAGCAAAATAACTAAAAGCCCCCCAGAGAAAAAATCTGAACCCCAAGGCTCTGTTTGGCTTGGGGGGTTTTTATACCTTTTTCATTTTTCTTCTTTCTTCACCAAACTGGATGCCGAGCATTGTTATAGCTGCCTCTCAAGAAAATCTAAGGAGCTCAAAATAAGAGGAAAAATGTCACATCTACTACAGGTAAATTTTCTATTTTTACTTTTATTTATTTTTAGTTTTTTTTATTTACTTGTAATATCTTGCTTAGCACTTGAGTTCTATCTGTTCAATAAATCATAGAGACCTCTATGTGGTCTATTTTGCATGAATCTAACTCCGTTGGAAAGAACACTCAAATTCAGTTTCAACAAAATTTGTTTTATATTCGTAGCTATTATATTTTCGTTTTTACGAGTTTTTTTAAATATACTGTTCTGTGTTGCAGCAACCTTGTACAAACTGCTTTCTGATTTTCTAAAAATACTTGTAAATGGATTTTTGAAATACTGTTTTTATTGGAGGTAGGATACATTGTCCTCAACCATATAAAAGTTTTATTTTGCAAAACCACCCTACCAGTAGGTTCAATTTGATTGATTTTACCGACATGTTTAGGGATTTATAGCAGCTTAGCTGTATGTTTAAAATTCCAAATAAAATAGTTATTAATTTTTCTTAAACCTGAAACTTTTTTTGTATATTATATTAGGAGTATAGAAGTTTATGTGAATTTTTTAGAATTTGTAAATTTTTTTCAGAAATAAATCTATGCAAATAGCTAGTCTCAGTTTAATTTTGCAGAATTTTTGGTTGTTTTATGATTTTAATGTATTCTATTTTTTTATTTTGATTGCTTTATTTTATTTGAATGCTTTAGACCATGTATATTGAATGTATTTAATATTTTGTGTTTTAGGGATATTTTTATGTTTTTGTAAATTATTTTATTTTGTTTTTATTATTTATTATTTCTATTTGTATTTCGTAGCTTTCAAGAGTTATTAGATTTTTTTTTATAAATTGGCCAAATAAACTTGAACCAGGAAACCAATTGAATCGGAAGAGAGTGGGTGCCTAACACCTTCCCACTCTCTTAACTAAACCTCCTTACCCGAAATCTGGTTAGATTGTGAATCGGCTTCTGGCTAAGAAAGAAGAGTCCCGTTCAACCTTATTCTTGATTGAAGAAAGCCTGGTTCGATATTTCACTTTTAACAACCTATCTCACCTATCCCTTGACTAGAGCTCCTCCCTGAATCTTGACTTTACTAATTCCGTTACGGGCCGGTTTACTCTAAGCTAGCGAGAACTCTATTTTCCCTACTTAAGTAGATAACTCAACTAGAAGCTTTGTTGCACCAAAACCGTTCATGAATTCACAGTTTATAGTTAATGGTTCCAATTTGCCCTAGCGAATCTCCTGTCACTTCTATTGTTCGAGCACCCATTTATAACAAAATATCAAGGCCGATAATCAAGGCTTCATATTCCGCTGGATTATTCGAACATTCGAAATCGAACTGGAAGGCAAATCCCGAGTTTAAGCCTCGGTTTATTTTTGGATTAATTGACACATCAAAGGTGACAATTCACACTTCTAATCTATTAGATGGTGGCGACCCCATGTTTACCCGATCGGCCTATGGTCCACCCGACCGTGGGGTGATCACAGTTGGCGACTCCATTGGGGAGTTGCGTGTTTGAGCCATGATTCACTTTTATTTGGCCAATTTAAATTTTTTTTAGGATTTTTAGTTTATTATTTTTTATTTTATTTACTCTTGATTTAACTTTTGTATTCATATATGATTTATGCGGATTATTCATATGGCTTGGTTTTAATGGTTTAATTTCATATTATGTCTTGGATTATTTGCACTAACATTGGCAGGATTTGATTTGAGCTTATGTGATGGTCTTATTTAATTTTTAAAGTGGTTGGTTTGATTGGCTTATGATTGACTTAACTTTCTTTAATTTATTCATTAAACTGTGTGGTTTGGCATTCATTATCTTGCATTAATTCATTCATTAAACTGTGTGGTTTGGCATGCATTAAGGTTTGTTGGATTGGCTTATTGCACACACACACATTCATGAACAATTGCATCGAACTCCCCCTAACCCAGTGAAAAATTAAACCCGGATATGTGTATAGTCAGCGCGCCAGGGTCGCTCCACCTTGGGAAGCAGGGTTAATAGTATCCACCCGACCGTCTATTCACCCCACAGTTCGGGAACCTGTGAAACCACCTATTGAACCCCATATAGATGAATGAATGGTTAGGAAACTTTAAGCAAATCTATTTTCATGCAAATTTGAGTTCATTATTGATCGGCCTATGGCCCATGTCCATCTCTCAAGTTACCCATAGTTTGGGCCTCCTAGTTAGGCCCTGTAACAACCTAAATTATTTATCAATATTCTTCTTATTTATTTATATATTTTTAATTTGATAATAAATGCACGTGTTTAGGCTTAAATTAATTAGAGTGATTAGGTGGAAATTAGGTTAAGTAAGTATTAATTTCATTTGAGGGGGTTT
>JAUPMG010169730.1:0-10624 GCA_031762675.1 Pachysandra terminalis
AACTGAATTATTAGTTCTAACTCAGCAGTGCACTGTAAGTTCTCGAATTAAATTAGTTTTATTGTTTAACAAGAGTTTAAAGCTTATTTTTCAAGTATAGGAAGTAAGTTTTCAAAATTAGACTACTTTTCAAAAAAAATTCAAAATAAGCTATTTACTTATGTTTTATCAACTACTTATTTACTTACGTTTTCTTAGAAGTTTAGAAAAATCAGAATTCTGGAAAAACTGCCCAGAATAAGCTATTCGACAAGTACACGACGAGCCGAGTATGCATCGACCCAGCCCATACGAGACAGCGGCGAGTACACGGCGAGCCAAGTATGAACCGAGCCTCTCTTTGTGACCGTTAGACCCTTGGTTTTGGCACCGACACCCTGCTCGATGAACCGAGCATGCACCGACCCTTACAGAGTGAATTTTAAGCCCTTGGATTTGGTGTCGACCGAATTCTCGATGAGCCGAGAACGAGCCGAGCCAACCCCTGAGACCAAACCCCAAAAATTTGGAAAAACATGGAATGGACATCGGCGACTACCCGACGCGCCGACAAACGTACCGAGTACCCACCGAAATCGAAACCGACTACCTCTAGGCGAGTCAAAACTTGCATAATTGTTCTAATTAATTATATTTTTGTGAGGATGTCTAATTTGATCCTATTAGACTATTTCTGATATTATTTAAGCATGAATATGCATGATTCAATTCCTTATACTCTGTTTGGATGAATAATCATATGAGTTAAAGCATGATATATTGATATGATTGATCTTACTTGATTTTAACATGTCAAGCATGCTAGGTAGGATTACTACACCCTGTACACAATTATTGCATGATTAGTTAATGTGCTCAATCATCACTTGCACATCGTTAGCCTTAAGACCATGGATTTGGTCCATAGGTCAGCATCCTTTGCATGTAAGTTCATACTGCTGATCTTTTAAGGACTTAAGAGATTGTTGTGACCTGGAAATCATCACTTGCACATCGTTAGCCTTAAGACCATGAATTTGGTCCATAGGTCAACACCCTTTGCATGTAAGTTCATACTGCTAAACTTTTAAGGACTTACGAGATTGTTGTGACCTGGAAATCACAGTAGGTGAGAAGACTTGTTCAAATATCAATGTATTAATAGAGTTGAGGGACTGGCTATCCCAATATACCTATGGATCCTTCGGGACTACTTTTTCCTATGGACTATTATTATTATTAAAGGAGTGCTTGTTACTGTTTTATATATACAATTTCCTGAGGAATTTTCATATGGAATTGCTTGGAATTATTGCCCTTGATCACAAATAAAGTGAGGGGATTGTGCCCTCTACATCGAAACCCCTTATAACTATGATGCGCACATGGAATGTTGTTTCTTGAGAGTGGCCTTGTATGGGGGGATGGTTCGAGAAGACATCTTGCTCAAGGAATGATTGATCTTGTGGGAACCTATATATGATTCACGATAACAGTTTAATTAACTAATTGCACAGCACTTAGATTGCATGTTAGATCACACTTGGTGATTATATTCTGTACACAATATGCACATATTAAGACTTGACTATTTGTTCAGCATATGCATATATCATATACCATGCTTCTATTACTTATTTGTTTCTGGAAATTTATTTAAAATGTTTGAAGAGTGAGTCGTGGCCTACTTCAAACCATAAACCTAATTGGATTTGATTACTTACTGGCTAAGTGTAGCTTACGCTTTCAAGCAACATATTTCAGGCACATTAGACAAGGAGTACTTGGACTATGGAGACCGTACTTTGGACCCTTGTTTTGAAGGAACTACTGAATTTATCGAAGAAGTTGACGTTTAGAATTTTTATTTGGGATTTCTTTTCTTTTTATTGGCTTGCAAGTCAACATATGTTATTAGCCATCGTTAGGCTTTTTTTGTTTAGGAATTAGATTAGCATGAAGACTACAGTATTTCTTTTCCGTTGTTTTTATCTATTGCCCTAATTTTTTACTGTTATGAGATGTAGCTCATTATTTTGATTATTTTTCTAAGTTAGTAAAATCTCAGTATTTTCAATTATCTTTGGCAATATATTGAATACCACGCCTATGTGGATATGGGGTGAGACTCATATTTCTGACTTAAGGGACTCATTTGAGAAATCTTAGGTTTGGGATGTGACAAAGTTGGTATCAAAGCCTAAGTTTTCATGTTTTTAATTGATTCCAAAAGATTTCAGGGTGCTGATATTTCAAAAGTTTTCTGTGTGCTATATGGAATACTGACAAGTTGGATAAATTTCATAACGAATTGGATGTTGTCTTCTTTTGGTAGGTTACAATGGCCGGAAGAAGAAGAGGTGCTAGTGCGGATACCAGCATACCGACTACCAGCAATGATGACAACCAGAACCTTCATTTGGTTAGAATATATGAAGCAATGAGACAGATGGCGGATATGATGCAACAACAACAAGCTAGAATGGGGAACACACCACAACAATCTGAAGCACAGCAGAACACCCGAACCATCAAAAAATTCGAGAATCTTGGACCAACCGTATTCAAGGGAGCTACTGAACCAATGGAGGCACAAGCTTGGATGGACTCTTTGGAGCATATCTTCGACGTAATGGAGGTGAACGACGAAGAGAAGATCCGATTCACTGCCTTTATGCTAGAAGGAGAAGCAAGGAGATGGTGGAAAGCAACAATTGTGTTCATGAGCATCCGAACATGGGAGCAATTGAAGGGACGATTCTACTTGGAGTACTTTCCTAAAACCATTTGGAAGGAGAAAGAACTGGAGTTCATGAAGCTGGAGCAAGGAAGCCTGACGTACCAGAGTATGATGTGAAATTCACGGAGCTTTCATAATTCGTCGCATATGCTGTTGATGATGAAGAGAAGAAGGACTTTAGATTTGAGAATAGATTAAGGCCTAGTATCAAAAGTAGGCTGATTGTACGAGAGTTCACGGAATACCACAAGATTGTAGACTGTGCATGGAAGGTGGAGAAATACATGCAAGAGTATCGGAAGATACAAGACCAGAAATTAGGGCAGAGGAACATAAGAGCTGGAATTTCCAGAGGAGCCACATCTGAACAATAGAAACGACCAAGGACTCAAGATCCTACCAACATTCAAAGCTTCTCTAGCATCTGTTGTTTCAACTGCGGAAGGTTAGGACATCATGTAAGGGATTGCCGACTCCCTAAGAACCCTCAAGCCAGCACTTTCCAGTAGCAACAACTGATTCCGAAGCCAAACTATCCACCTAAACCAACAGCACAACCTCAAGCTCAAGCACAACCACCTAAAGGAACCAAGGCTGGAATTCCTCAACAAGCTAAGGTCTATGCCATTGAACAACAGCAAGGAGAATTCATGGAAGGTACAATTCGTATTTCTCATACCTTAGCCAAAGTTCTATTTCATACAGGAGTGCCGCATTCTTTCATAGAGAATTCATTGGTAAGCTGTCTAAGTCTACCTATGAAGGATCTAGAAAGAAGTTTAGTTGTAGCAATCCCAATCGGAGGTTCAGCATACTTAGGGAAAATATTTAAATCTTTCCTAGTTATAGTAGGTGAGTCTACATTACCCATAGACCTGATTATGCTTAACATGACAGATCTTGATGTGATTTTTGGTATGGATTGGCTAGTTGCATACCATGTGCAAATAGACTACCATAACCGGATTGTGTCTTTTGTAACACCGGAGGGTAAACTCATTAAGGTTAGAGGTTCAAAATCTGAAAATGTAAATCATCTAGCATACTTAGACTTATGGACTATAGATGAGAGGGGAGATTGGGAGAAAATACCGATTGTATGCCATTTTGGAAGTGTATTCCAAGACATACCCGGATTGCCACCCAAGAGAAAGGTAGAGTTTAGTATTGACCTTTTGGCTGGAGCAATCTTCGTTGCACTACCGACATACCGCATGGCATCTACCGAGTTGAAGGAGCTGAGAAAGCAACTAGATGAATTGCTTGCCTTCAAATTCATTCGACCAAGCTCATCCCCTTGGGGAGCACCTGTTTTGTTCGTGAAGAAGAAAGACGGATCCCTACGGCTGTGCAGTAACTACCGAAAACTGAACCAATTGACGGTGAAGAACAAGTATCCTTTGCCAAGGATAGAGGACCTATTCGACCAACTGAAAGGAGCCCGATATTTCTCAAAGATCAACCTTAGATCTAGTTACCATCAGCTACGCATCAAGGAAAGTGATATTCCAAAGACGGCTTTCCAAACGAGGTATGGACACCTTGAATTTGTGGTCATGCCATTTGGACTGACAAATGCACCTGCAGCTTTTATGGACATGATGCAAAGAATATTCAGACTATATCTGGATAAGTTCATGGTGGTGTTCGTAGACGACATCTTGGTTTACTCCAAAACCAAAGAAGAACACGAGGAGCATCTTCATATGGGATGATGCATGCCAATAAGCTTTTCTAACACTTACGGGGAAACTGACCACTGCACCATTTTTTACCATTCTGGAGAGCAGTTTGAAGTTCGTTATCTATGCCGATGCATCTCTACTAGGACTTGGCTGTAATGACCCGAACCCTTAAGAGAATTATCCCTAAATATTTAAGTTAATTATATTGGGTGCATTTAGTGAAGTTGAGTTAATTAAAGAATTTAATTAAGATGATAAGGAGATGGGTGTCACATTAATAGACAAGTTAATATGAGGGGGTGTGATTGTATTTAAGATATGTGGTAAGGGAACAATTAGTAAATATATAAATTATAAGGGTTAAGTAAAGAATTAGTTAAGTAGTATTTGAGTTGGGATTAGGGTTGCAAAACCCTAATCTATTCATAAGTTTTGTCTTGGCCTTTCACTCCAAGAGAGGAGGCTTTTGGGTTTTGACGTTTGGTGAGGAAGAACTGGGTTGTTGAGTTTCCTAAGATCCAACAAAAGGTAAATTTCTCCAATTAAATCCTAGTATCTACTATTTTCGTGAGATTTTAATATGTAACTTCTGGTTGAAACTTTGTCTGAGTTTCTGCTATGGCAAAGATAGAGTTGCAGTACTTATGGTTTGAATCTTTAAATTTCATTGCTTAGGTATTTTGTAAGTTAATTATAATCGTTGTTAATGTTCTTAATAGAAAGATATGATGTTTCAAAACGTTTGGAGAGAGATTTTAGAGTGTGTATGATACGGGAACGGGAAGACTTAGCGTGAGATGCAGTAGGTTTCTGGGTTGGCGATCGAGCGCAACCCGTGTGGGGATCGAGCTCTTCTCAGAGTGATCGAGCGAGAAATTAATGTGGTTGTACTTAATAAATCGTTCTTTTGTAATTAATAAAAGCGTGTATGTTTTAATAAAACATTAAATATGTATTTTAGTAAGGACATTAATGCTGTGATCGATCCATCATGTGGGATCGATAACATTTGATAGAACACAAGAGTGGATCGATCACAAGGTTGGGTTACTGTTTTGTTTTACTTTAGAATATTTAGATATTTAATTGTTGGGACATTTATATCCCAGTGTAATTAATTGTTATGACATTTATGTCCACTACTTGTCTAATTTGTTTGTTCAACTAATAATGGTTTTATTAATTGTTTAATGCCAAATGTTGTTTATGCTATTTTAATTTATTTAAATGTGTTGGAATCATAGGGTTAATATGGGATTGAGTTATAATGAGGTAAAAATGTGTGTGAATGTTTTGGGTGATCTTGGGATATACAGACCCGGGTAATCGATCCCTTTTTTACAGTTTTGGTATTTGTGGGTTATGTGATCTGTTTATGAAAACTTATGAGTTCTGGATGGTATGGGAAGCTTTGTGGGGGGTCCATGAGACTCTGAATTTATACGGGTTGGCCAGGTGACCAATCGTTTAGGGCAGTGTGCCTTGTACATAGTATGATGTCTGTTCTGGAGGCTTGAGGCCTAGGTATTGGTGTTGGACGGAAGTATGATTCTGTAGTGATGGTCGTGGGCCTATGTTCTGCATGCTTCCATTTCGGTTCAGTAATTAGGAATTTCTCATTCTAGATTAGATTAGTGTATTAGTAGACTTGACTCGGTTTAGGTGTAGTGGGAGGTCGGACTAACCTGCATGAGCTATGTCGAACTATCGAGATCTATAGAATTCTGGTAGTGATGCATGAGACGTGGGTCGATCTTACCTACTTGCCTATAACCAGGACGAAAGTATTGGGGTTGAGGCTCCAGTGCCTTGGGATGTTCATAGGTGGTTAGATCTGTGATGTTTTGATTTATTGACGGTAGGATGTCTGTGATGATGTCTAAAGGTTTATCGACGTGTATGGGCGCGTGGATAAGCTGCCTTTAGATTTTATCACTAAGGTCCTAATAAATAAATAAACATTCATACTATGTTGTCTTGGTGGTTAAGTGTACCCGGGTGGTGGAGATAGATGGTTTGGATTGCAGCTGATCTTGCGTGATTGCATCCCAGATCTAGCTTAAAGTACTGAAGATCTTGCGTGATTGTATCCCAGATCCAGTATGTGGTTGTGGTATGTTGATCTAGCTTGAGTGTATCCCAGATCTAACTTATGGTATGATTTATCGGTTAATTGAAGATTGAGGATCACTTAACTAATCAAGATAACGTAGGCATCACATTCATTCTCATTTATATTCACTTGTTTGAGCATATCATTTAGATCATTTGTATGCCTTTCATATCATTCTCATCGCATAATCAATCATCTGTGAACTTTCTAGTCGTTATGATTATCTCACACCTTATTATAAATTATGTTATGTTGAGTTTCATCATGTTTACGATTATTGGAGATTACTATAACTGAGCATTCCACGCTCAGCAACTTATTCATGTTGTTGGTCGAGTTCGTGACTGTGGAGGCGGAGTGCCTTGAGTTTCGGGTGGTTGGAGTTACATTAGTTGATATTTGATGTTATCCTTACTTCTTATTTAACCATTTATTATTTTGATTGGAGTATGGAAATTTTGTAATAATGGCCCAGCTGTGTGCCAGTGGATGGATTTTTTTTTTCTTATTTCTACTTCCGCAACTCTGTGATGATGAATAAATGAGTTTTTATTTCATTTTATTCCTTGGATTGTTATGCTGATCCGCGATCTAGAAATAGATCCCGAATATCACGTCTCGAGATCCGTGCTGTCCCACCTAGGGATCTGGGTCATCGGGTTCAAGGCGTGACATTGGATATGTCCTAATCCAAGAATTAATGGTCGTGGCCTACGCCTCAAGACAACTCAAACCACATAAAAGAAACTACCCCACACACGACTTGGAATCGGTAGCTATAGTCTTAGCATTGAAGTTATTACGACATCACTTATTTGGAGAGACGTTCGAGGTGTTTTCTGATCACAAAAGCCTGAAGTACCTTTTCTCACAAAAGGACTTGAACATGCGATAACGTAGATGGATGGAGTTGGTAAATGACTATAATTTTTCACTTCAGTTCCATCCGGGCAAAGAGAACATCGTGGCGGACGCACTCAGCCAGAAACCTAGAAGTATGGTGGCACACATGATGGTTCAAGAATGGAAGATGTACGAAGTACTTGCTGATTTCAACATCGAAGTACAAGTAGCAGACCAAAGAGCAAGGTTATGCAATATCCTTGCAAAGCTGTCACTCAAATCCAGAATAATCGAGCTACAAGTTAAGGAACCATGGCTACAAGACTTAGCCAATGATGTCGATCGACCTGATTGGACTAAAGAGGACAACGGCAGTGTACGTTTGAAAGGGATACTATGCGTACCACAAAACAAGGAGCTGAAAAGGGAGATTCTAGAAGAAGCTCACTGTTCCAAATATTCTATCCATCCCGGAAGGACGAAGATGTACTATGACTTAAGGTGCAACTATTGGTGGAGACGGATGAAGGTTAACATTGAAGAATTCGTGACTAAGTGCATGATCTGTCAACAAGTCAAAGCTGAACACCAAAAGCCAGCCGGAACATTGCATCCCTTACCAATTGGAGAAGGGAAGTGGGAGCACATCTCGATGGACTTCATCACAGGATTGCCAAAGACTCGTAACAGCCATGACATGATTTGGGTGATTGTGGATAGATTGACCAAATCATCACAGTTCATACCAGCAAAGACCTCGATGAACCCGGACGAATTGGCAAGGTTGTACGTGAATGAAATCATACGTTTGCATGGAGTACCGGTGACAATCGTTTCTGATCGTGGATCTCAATTTACTTCTAAATTTTGGGGAAGTTTATACAAGGCATTGGGGACTCAACTGAATTTCAGTACGGCATTTCATCCACAAACCGACGGAAAACGGAGAGAGTTAATCAAGTATTGGAGGATCTACTCAGATCGTGTGTTCTGGAATTCAAAGGAAGTTGGGAGATGCACTTGCCACTTATTGAATTTTCCTACAACAATAGTTACCAAGCAAGCATACATATGGAACCATTCAAAGCACTCTATGGGAGACCTTGCAGATCTCCATTATGCTGGAACGAGGAGAATGTCCAAATTTCAGTAGGAGCGGAATTGATTGCTGAAACAACAGAGAAGATCAAATTGATTAGATAAAGACTTGTTACTACTCAACAATGACAAAAGAAGTATGTTGATGTTAGAAGGACGAAACTTGAGTTTCAAGTGGGAGATTGGATTTTTCTTAAAGTTTCACCAACCAAGGGAATGTTTAGATTTAGAAAGAAGGGTAAGTTAGCACCACAGTTCGTTGGACCCTTCAAGATTTCTGAAAGGATAGGATAAGTGGCCTACAAATTGCTACTACCGTCTAGCTTAGACTTAGTGCATGATGTATTCCACGTCTCGATGTTAAGGAAGTATCATCCTAATCCGACGAATTTGATTGATTGGCAAACAATCACAATCCAAGACAATGCAACTTATGAAGAGGAACCAGTACAGATTCTAGATCACAAGGACCAAGTATTACGTAACAAGGTGATATATAAGGTGAAAGTACTATGGAACAATCACGGGATATCTGAAGCAACATGGGAGCTTGAAGATCATATGAGAGAACAGTACCCGCATCTTTTCATATAAAGTAAACGAATTTCGAAGACGAAATTTTCTTAAGGAGGGTAGGATGTAATAACCCAACCCAAATTTAGGACTTAAGTGTAATTACTGTAGAAAGAGGGGTTAATTTGAAATTTTTGTAAATAGCCTTTTATTTGACTTTTGACTGATTGTGATTGGTGGGTTGTACAATTAGGAAACTAAGTGCAGCACACACAATCATAAATTCTTAAGTTATAATGGATGGCTTACATCTTGCATGACATAAGACATCCCAATCAATGTTTAAAATAAAAATACTAATAGAAGCTTCCTTAGGAATTAAATTTAAAAATTTAAATAATAGAAATATAGTTGAACTAGGAGAGCTGGGAATTCATCTAATGGACTAGAATCTAAGATATCCCAATGAAGGGACAGGATTAAAACATAAAGACTAATCTCACTAGGACTAGGGAGTTGTTGAATTAGTATAAATAAGAGACCTGGTCTGGTTTTCAAAAATCACACCATACTTGGAGCATACAAGGAGAAGAAGAAGAAGAACATAACTGAATTATCAGTTCTAACTCAGTAGAGCACTGTGAGTTTTTGAATTAAATTAGTTTTATTGTTTAAGAAGAGTTTAAAGCTTAGTTTTCAAGTATAGGAAGTAAGTTTTCAAAATTATACTAGTTTAAAAAAAATCAAAGTATTTTATTAACTACTTATTTACTTATGTTTTCTTAAATATTTTAAAAGGGTTTTGTTCAAAATTAAATATTAAGAAGGGTTACTTAAGACAGAAAATCAATTAGAAGTTTAGAAAAATCAGAATTCTAGAAAACCTTCCCAGAATAGGTTGTTCGGCGAGTACACGACGAGCCGAGTGCGCACCAAACTAGCCCAAATGAGACATCGGCGAGTATACGGCGAGCCGAGTACAAACCGAGCCTCTCTTTGTGACCGTTAGACCCCTGGTTTTGGCATCTACAACCTGCTCAATGAGTCGAGCATGCGCCTAGCCTTACATTAAGCTCTTGGATTTGGCACCAACCGAATTTTCGATGAGCCAAGAACGAGCCATGCCAACCCCTGAGACCAAGACCCAGAAATTGGGAAAAACATGGAATCGCCATCAATGACTATCCGACGCGCCGAAAACGCACCGAGTGCCCGCCGAAACCTAAACCGGCTACATCTAGGCGAGCCGAAACTTGCATAATTGTTCTAAATTAATTATATTTTTGTGAGCATATGTAATTTGATCCTATTAGACTATTTCTGATATTATTTAAGCATGAATATCCATGATTCAATTCCTTATACTCTGTTTGGGACCAATATTCATATGAGTTAAACCATGATATATTGATATGATTGATCTTACTTGATTTTAACATGTCAAGCGTGCTTGGTAGGATTATTACACCCTGTACACAATAATTGCATGATTAGTTAATGTGCACAATCATCACTTGCACATCGTTAGCCTTAAGACCATGGATTTGGTCCATAGGTCAACACCCTTTGCATGTAAGTTCATACTGCTGAACGTTTAAGGACTTAAGAGATTGTTGTGATCTGGAAATCACAGTAGGTGGGGAGACTTGTTCA
>JAUPMG010169741.1:0-10624 GCA_031762675.1 Pachysandra terminalis
CGGGGAACCATCTCCAGGAGCAGCCGGATGCCCCTTTCTTCGTTTGTAAAGGGACCGACCCATGGTACGAAGAACACGATAAGAAACTATTAACGAGTGTACAATACTCGATGTCAGTGAACCTGTATTGGCCTCGCAAGAACCGTCCCTTATTTAGTGGACTTTTAACCACGCGTATAGCACAACGCACCAGGGAAACACTAGCCCCTCCTATTTCTCCACCTCCCGGGTAAACTTAATAACCAAGCTAACACAGTATGATACGCAAAGCCATAAGTAAGATCCTAGTGATGCAATCCAAGAACAGCTATCCACGCGCCCATACTCGTTGAGAATTCTTGGAAGTCATCACAGACGTCCTACAAGTGATAAAACAGTATAAGTCTTCTACACTATAAACAGTCTCATCATAATAGGTCTTAGGTAAGAATTGGATATAGGAGCATTAAATCAGTAGTTCGCACCAAGCCATGACACATAGGCATCTAGCCCGCACTTTAGGCACATAGCCAGAACCTAAGCCCCTAGTTAATCAAAACACAGGCACCAAGCCATCACTTGGGCCTCACTAGGTCACAAGGAACCCACTGGCTCAACCTATATACCAATCTTCCTAACCTGCCCAAACAATATGGTCAATAATGCTGTTCAGTCTATAGCGATCGATCGCAATATATCGGCGATTGATCGTACGACGCTCGATCGCAATGTATCGGCGATCGATCGTACAACGCTCGATCGCTATGGATTTGCGATCGATCGCACACCCAGAATTTCTGCTTTGTTCTTGCACAACAAATATTTCCAGGGATTTAACCTCACCTATCTCATACCAAATCACTTATAAATGATACATTCCACATCAAATATCTTGACTAAGCATTACCCAACCCGGATCAATTAAAAATACATCTAGAATTTTTCTGTTTTTCAATCTACATCCATTATGCTCTATTTTTGCAAAAACTCATAGTTAAGAAATTTACAAGTGATCCCTTGATTCCGAATCCAAATCAGAACATAGAAATATCAGTTTGCATCTAAAATCAAGCATATAACATTTCAGAATAGAAATCGAAATCAATATATCAATATATACCTATATATATGCATTCATTGCCGTAGCCATTTAAATATTTATAACAGAGCATACACAGATGTTTGAACTCAAACCAAATCCGAAAATCAACAAGGATGATGATGGGTAGATGGGGTACTTATCGTAATTCGCGAAACCGAAAACAATTCTTTCTTTTCCTTCTATCTTCCTCCTTCCCTTCCGATCACAACCACACCGAAACCCCCTTTCTCTACTTTCTGATTCTCAACAACCAACAACTAAGGTGAGAGGATGAGGATCAAGTGTCCTCATCCCTCAATTCTCTCCCTCTCTCTTTCCACGCACGATTGCCACCTCCCCTCTATCTCCGGCGAATCCGTTCACGCAACAGTGAGTGAACTATTCAAAGGAAATTCAAATAATTAAATAAATTACTAGATAATACCCCCCATTAACTGTTATTACACAGACCCCAATTCAAATTAATTATTTAAAAATAACTCCTACATCTAGTTAGACATATAAATACACACATATGCATAATTAAATTAAATAAAATATAATTAATGGGCGAAATAGCTTTAGGGAGTTTAGGTCATTACACTAGGTTTCCATTTTAATCTAAGTTCTAATTTAATTATTATTATGGGTGATCATTCAAGCTCTTACAGGTAGACAGTTCTTAATGTGCCTTCCCCTAGTTCCCTTACTATCCACCATCCTAGGTCTAGTTGCACTGTGGATCCAGGTATGTTAGAGTCTATATTTCTACACCCAACTTAACCAGTGCAAAGACCTATAAGATAAACCAAGAAATTAATAACTACTTTTTTTTTTTTTATCTTCTAGGCATTGCTTTGCCTAAGGATTTAAAAACTAAAAACAAAGTTAAAGAGAACCAGATGAAAGAATGAGCTAGGGAACCAAAAAGAAAAAGCATGGGCCCATAAGTTCTCATCCAGTAGGTTTAGTTGCGGACGCTTGTTATGTATAACATCTAAAGAAGAGAAATGCAATTAAGAAAAATTACATTTTCAAACATTATAGTAGGCTATGTTTGCCAACTCAATCTGATTTGAAACTCGAATTATGAAACCCAAACACCGAACCGATTTTATTTTGTTAGTTGGTGCTTTGCAAAAATCAGCGTGTCCTTGGTGTGGACATGTGTCCAAATTAGCTCATCTGCTAAAACAATAAATGGCTGATTATGGTAGTGTAATTACCTTGCTTCCAGCACCCTGCTTTTATACTCATTCATTTTTGCATTCTATTTCCCTTCAACATCATCACCAAGACCTAGTGAAACAAGGCTCTCCACATAAAACGTTTCCTTGAAAGTACCCGTTATATCATGAATATGAAGATTTCTAATCCTTTTGTTTGTGGGATTATATGTGACAAGTTCTAATTTACCCTTCTCTAGCAAAATTTCTCTCTTCCTTCTAAAGTCTAATTGGCATATATGACCAATAAATATAATCAACCTTGAAACTTTATCAAATAATTGTTCAGTCCAAGATTGCTCATTTCCATAATCATTCACCACCCACATCTCGAAACAATCTTTGTTTAAGCAATGGCAGAAAATAGAAAAATACCCCCCCACCACCGTAAGTTTAAAACACACATTGATTTATATAGGAACATATAGTGATGAATCATCTTTCTAGTATCAATTTTCTTTTCAGAAACAATGTCTGTAGAGTACACACTAACCTTAAATCCCTTATTTCTTAACGTGAGTACCTTGTTTACTACATGCTTATAGCAAAGTACTATTGATTTTATATGCTTATGGTGAATTATTAGAAATGCATCTATGTACAAGAACCAATTTTACGGGGGTGTTGGGTAATATTTTATAAATATGGAGTGCTTCATGTACTATTTTGAAGTGATATATGTGTAATATGTTCATTTTACAAACTATGGACGCATTGCATCTTTAGTATGGAGATAGGAATTGTTTATAGGATGTGAATATGGAGAAGCATTATCACACCTATAACATTTGTGTGATATTTGATGAAGAAGTCATTTTAATATTTTTGTAGAAGGGTATTTGGCGAAGAAGTCATGTTTCCAATATTTGGCCATATGGATAAAAGTTGGATTCACAAGTACAGGACTAACCGAGAGTACATAGGTGTAACTCAATTCATCGAGTATGAATTCAGTTGAAGGGCCACTATGGATGGGAAGTTGAAGTGTCCTTGTGTGAAATGCAACAACGTTCTCTATCTGAATATGGATAAGGCATATGATCACATGATATGTTATGGGTTCGTTAAGAACTACGTGAGATGGTCATTTCATGGAGAGGACATAGCAACTGACAACGTATTCCATAGGTGTTGTTGTGGATAATGAACCGGACGTGAATGATGTGGATGCTGAGATGAAAGATTTGGTGCACGATGCATTTGGAATCCCCAGTGCATCCAGAGACGAAGGTATTGAAGAACAAACACCTGTTTTTGAAAACAATGCCAAAGCGGGTAAATTCTTCAAGTTAGTAGGAGAAGCAGAACGAGAATTGTACCCCGGGTGTAAGAAGCATACAATATTGTCATTTATTGTGAGGTTATTCCATATCAAGTGTTTGAGTGGTTGGAGTAACTAATCATTTACCATGTTGCTTGACTTATTAAGAGAGGCACTTCCAGATGGGTCAACATTGCCGGAGAGTTTCTCTCGAGCAAAAAAGATAATTTCGGATTTGGGATTGAATTATGAAAAGATTCATGCATGCCCTGGCGATTGTATATCATATCAAAAGGATATTCCAGACAGATAATCACGTGGTGTATTGAGGTGGCGGACAACAAAATCTAATATTGTCGAGAAGAAGAAAAAGCCAACAAAGATTTTGAGGCAATTTTCGTTAATACCAGGACTGCAGAGGTTGTTAATGTCATCGAAAACTGCTGATGGCATGTGATGGTATAACGATGACAGAAATAAGGATGGGGGTGTTAAAACATCCTGTAGACTCATCTGCTTGGCATAATCTTCACATCAGCTAGCCGAATTTTTCTTTAGACCCTTGCAATGTCAGGCTTGGATTGGCGAGTGATGGATTCAACTCATTTAGGACAATGAGTATTGCACACAATAAATGGCCGGTTATATTAGTCACTTATAATTTGCCACCATGGAATGTGTATGAAACAGCCGAATATGATATTATGACTGCTTATTCTTGCACCTTTGGGACCAGGAAATGGCATGGATGTGTATCTGAGACCTTTGATAGAAGAACTAAAGGAGTTTGGGATTCAGGAGTGGATACATTCGACGCATCTAGTAAAGAGACGTTCTCGATGCATGCAGGGTTGTTATTGACCATTAGCGACTTCCCAGGCTATGCCATTCTGTCAGGCTGGAGTACGAAGGGAAAGCTTGCATGCCCTTTATGCCATTGCGACACATGTAGCAGGTGGATGTCTAAAGGAAGGAAACATTGTTACATGGGTCATCGTCCATTCTTGCCAAGTGACCACGGGTTTCGAAGGGATGGACGTTCTTTTGATGGTTCTACTAAACACAGATGTTCTCTAATTCAATTATTAGGGTCACATCTCATCTAACAGCTACAACGGATATCATTCACTTTTGGGAAATCCGTTGGGAGGAAACGGGTAAGACATAATACTGATGGGGAATTACTATATTACTGGAAGAAGAAGAGAATCTTTTTTGAGTTGCTTTATTGGGAGCATAATTTGCTCATACATAATTTGGATGTTATGCATATCGAGAAGAATTTATGTGATAATGTTCTCGGTACTATTCTGAATATAAACGATAAATTAAAGGATAGCCTGAACGCTCGATTGGACTTGGTAGAGATGGGCGTGAAACATGCATTATACCCACAAGTCGTACTCGACAATAACAAGGCATACCTGATCACTGCATGTTTTTTCATGAAGAGATCAGAGAAAGAAAAGTTTTCTATGGTCCTGAAGAGTGTTAAAGTTCCCGATGGATACTCATCTAGTATTGCAAGGTGTGTTAGTTTGAGAGAGAGAAAAATATCGGGATTGAAGAGCCACGACTCTCATGTCATAATTCAGCAATTTTTGCCCCTGGCTGTGAGGGGGTCATTGCCTAAAAACATCATATCGGTCCTAATAGAACTGAGCAACTTCTTCAGGGAATTGTGTTGAAAAATTTGTCGAGATCAAGATTTGAAGAGGCATGAGGAACGTATTGCAATGACTTTAAGTCATTTGGAGCGCATATTCCCGCTGGCATTCTTTGACATCATGGTGCATTTGCCCATCCATTTAGCCGGAGAGGCAATGCTGGGTGGACCTGTATAGTACCGATGGATGTATCCCATAGAAAAGTATATTTTCAATTGTAAGATAGTCGATCAATCAATTCATATAACTACTTTTCTAATCTAATTTCTCTAATGAAATGATAACTATGTGCACATATGTCACGACCCAACTCAATAGACCACTGGGCCCAGAGGGGTCCCGATCGTGACCTTCACTTCCTCGGAGAGAGAGTGGTAGTTGATTCAAAGACAATAGCAAAAATGAATGAATTACATTCACAAAGAGAAATTGAAGAGTTATTTACATAATTACATCAGATAGCAACGGAAAAATCAAAATAATCGTTGTAGGTTAAAAATTGGATTTAACAACGAAGATACTATTCAAGTATCCTCCCAAAGTGAGTAAAGCTAAAAGTATATCAAAAATATTACAAAAGATATCCAAGACATTACAAAGAAATCACTGGCGTGCGTAGAATTCGTCTTCTTCCTCGTATACTTCTTCTTCCACGAAATTTTCAACAGCTACTGCAATTTCTAAGTTTCCTAAAATGTTGCTAAAAAGCATGAGCTAACTAGTCAGTAAAAAGTAAATTTAGGATTATATAAGGTAAATTCTAGAGTCTAAACAACCACAATAATTCAAGCACAAACAAGAAGGGAAACACAACAAATGCAATGTATGGGGTAGATTAATTATTAAATGCAATGCTGTGCTCCTAAATTATAAACATCACCAAGGTGATCTAGCAAGCAATCTAAAAACATTGTGCAATGCAAACTCTGATAGAATGTCAATGTGAAATCCTCTTGGTCCAGCCTCTATTTGGGGTGTCCCAGTAACCTGAATTTGTCCCGGGGTGTTCCAGCAACCTGAAATCATCCCCTCGTCGTGACGATCCAAGGAATAGGGCTATTCTACGTGTACAACGTAGTTTTAAGGGTTTTCAACCTAGGAGACACAATCCCCCCACTTATTTTTGATAAGTGGTCCCTAGACCGAGACTTGTAGCCACTTGCGGTATCTCTCAGGAAATCATAACACTTGACCAATCTACAGAGGCCCATCTCTGTTCCTTGGATCTGATAGCCCTTGACAAAGGAGAGTGTATTGGGTTAGCTACTCCCTCAACTCGGTCCCGCCGGTCTCCTCACTAGATGTGAAATCACATCACTCTCGTTTCCATCCTCGAGACGCAACCGTGAGGTCTCGGGTTACAGGGTCATACTCTTCGACCACTGGGGTCTAGAGTCCATGAAGTGTTGTGAAGCTTGCACATGAACTAAACAAACATTTTGTGGCGTACATGGTGAAGGATAATATTCTAAAGCATGTAATCCACATATCTCCATGTATTTTCATATGTCATTTCATTCACTTAGGTTCTCAGGGCATCATCTCTACTAGCATTCATACATGTGAGCATACACCATAATTCAATCCACCATGTATGACAATATGTATCAATTTACAAGCATCAGAACATAAATGTGAATGGTCTAGTTTGGCGGGGTCCTCGGTGGAGTCTTTGGTGCGCCTAAACTCACCTTGGCGACCCTTCGGCGCACTGAAGCTTGGTTCAGCGAACCTCTCTGAGATTCGGTGACAAAACCAGGGGGCCCTTTCTCGGCGACTTCTTTATCGATCTTTCAGCGCACTGGGGTCCATTTCGGCGAGCCGAACTGGTCCTCAGCGACCTGTTCAAAGTGTTCATACTCGGTGTCCTTTTAGGTGCACCGAGGGGTTCACCCTTTGCCCAGAAAGCGTTCGACGACGTGTTCGGAGCGTCGAGAAGGCCGCCGAACGTCGCGAACGGGCCAGAAATTGGGGATTTTCTTTGAAAATTTAGATTCTAAGCATAGCAAGACAAGATGTTAAACATATGTGAATTTAACTCAAGACAACATACAAATAACTACATTTAATCATTCATGATAAACTTTCTACATTCAACACAAACTAAGCGAGAATCATATGTGATTGTAAAGGAAACTAAGATCTAACTATCTACATTCATGAATTTATTCTTACCTATTTAGAATCAACACAAATCCAAGATGAATCAACACATGCAAGGTTCTTCTTCTCCAAGCTTCTCCACCAAGCCAAACCAAACAAAACCAAACAAGAATTACTTTCTCTCAAACTTCTCAAGCAAGATACCGCAAGCCAAGTGGCAAGATCTAGGGCATCAATTTCTAACTACCAAATCTCAACCATCAAACTTTCACTACTCACATCCAAACCATTAAAATTTAACTACTCAATCCAAGCCATACACCTCATCAAAATATGAAATTTACCACAATGCCATTAGCTCAAAACAATCAAATTAAATTACTGTGCATCACACAAGGACCACAAAATCATTATAACAATCATCGCACGGTCGGATCTTGTCCGATTGGCGATCTTTTTGGCAGATAGAGTCACGGCAAGGAAATAAATAAGATTAAATAACCAAGAGGCAGTTTAGGCCGTTACAACATGTGTACTTGTACAAATTAAATTTGTATGTGCGGAATCGAGCTCAATCGGAAGGATCTATTACCAAAGGGTATTTGGCAAAAGAATGCATAACTTTTTGCTCGAGATACATACTGAATGTTGAAACAAGGTTCACTCGAGCGGTGAGGAATGAAGATGATAGTGGGATTGGTGCTGCCAATCCATTCAAACCAAGCGATTTGGAATGGTGCTAGGCACATTGTTACATTGTTTTCCACTGTGACAAAAGCACAAATTTGCTAGAGTAAGTTCCCTTTATTAACCATAATTTCTATCATTGAAAACAATCATTGCACATTTCAATCTTATTTCGAATTTTGATTGCACCATAAATCTTGTGTTGCAGTCAACATGAAGTACAAATTCATAATGCCAACCCGAGAAAAAGTTCCCATGAGAGACATAAAATGCACAACGATTAGTTCATTGATTGGGTTAGAGAACATGTAAGTAAAACATAATGCATTTTCAGCACTTATAATTGTTATATTGGGATAATCATGTAATGGTAATATGTTGTGATAATAGGTTGATTGGCTCAGAAGATAAAAATGGAGGTGTCGAACAATATTTATTTACTTGCATAAGGTCCATTGTCGATTGCAAAGAGGCTTAAAGGGTACATCACAAATGGGTTTAGATTTTGAACTATTGATAAGGAGAGAGGTGGCAAAAATCAGAATAGTGGCGTCGCAATCAATGCAACGACTACAAGTTATGCATTCGTTAGGGACAAACAACCCATCACATCTGATATTACTTTCTATGGATGGCTAATAGACATTGTGGAGTTGAAGTTCTCAGAGTTCCTTAAGTTTGTTCTGTTTAAGTGTGACTGGGTTGATGTTATGTCCCGAGGTCAAGGAATTAAGAAGGATGACTGTGTTCACGCTTGTCAACATCACCCGATTGTTACCCAGTCAACAACTAACTGATTAACCGTATGTTTTGTCATCTTAGGCAAAACAAGTATTTTATGGGCAAGATCCAACCGATCAGGAATGGCATGTTGTAATCAGGACAAAATCTAGAGACTTATTTGACATGGATGGCGATGATGGTGGAGGTCCGGTTGCTTTTGTGGAGAATGAGCCATATGTCGACCAACGGTCAGGTAGCACAGATAATTCCATAGAAGGTGATGTTAATTGGGTCAGGGATGACGTGCAAGAACAAAATGGAGATCCCCCTGATAGTGAACATGAGGAAGCATAATGAAGTATATTACCATATTCAATAACCATATAGGTGGAAAATCAACCACCATTTTCATGTACTTAAAGATACTCAAAACAAATTTAGATTCAGTTAATAAGTTCCATCTCATGTTTGTTCTTTGAATCTTCTCTGTACCATGAGCTATAGTTATTTTCAATAAATTTCTTTTTCCTGTTGTTACTCTAGGAGTTGAAAAAAAAGCACTTGGCTTGCAAAAATTATTTAAATTTTGCAGATTGTTGATGGTGATGTATGTATCTCTAATATCATCTGTACTGCTACAAATTTGGGTGCTGAACTTGTCTAGAACAGCTGGTTTTGTATGTATGCTGGCCTGTTTGTGTGGTTTCTTGCCTGATGGTGATCCCAGTTGCTAATTCTCTTCCTTGTATCATTGAAGATTGCTGATGGTGATAATTGTGAAATAATTATGGGATATTAATACAGATTCTGTACTTTTGTACTGTTGATTTTTTTTTGAATTTACTAGCCTGTTGGTGGGTATAAAGTCTACTAAGTTTCTGGTCATGATCTTCTCTATGTTGCTGCTGCTTTAGGGTGTGCTAGGGGTTTTGATATGGCTTCTCTTAGATTTGTATAATTTCGGTGTTGACCTGTTTTGGGGGGTTACTTATATTCTGATCTGTGTTGACCTACTAGTGTTGACATCTATTGTTTGTAATACTATTGTTGTCATGTGAACTGTTTAGTTGTTTCTTTCATGTTATCTTTTGGCATGGTTGCCGGTTCTGGTTTTCTTTAAGAAGTTTGGTCTTCTTCATCTTGTGTCCCTTATGTTGGGGTCATGTAAGAACTTCAATGTATTTTATTCTTACTAATACAAAATGGAATCTTACCTTTCGAAAAAAAAAAGAAACAACACATATACTAGCTCAGACCAGCTACACAGTCCAATACATGCCCAATAACTGCCATCCAAAAAACCCAGGATTTTTAAGATGGGATTTTATTGGATTTCTAGAATTTTAATATTTTTGGGAAATGGACTTCCAGTCCATATTTTGGAGATGTGGACTCTCAGAATTCCCTTTGCTATCAGTGAATGCCCCATCAAACTTCAGAAAATATGATCCAAACAGGGCTCTTGTGATATAACCAGACCTCCATTATTAGATCCTCATATGCCTGCCAAATTAAACATTCTTTAGGCTCCACTTTAAGGTATTTCTTTGTTTTTATACAACTGAAGATGAAACAAAACTTTCTTGTCCGCACAACTGTTAGTTTCAGATCCATCACATGCTATTGTGTTAATTGTGTATAATTATTCTATTTTGCACTAATGGGTGTTGTTTTTAAAACTCAAACAGGTATATGGAGCCACCACATGTCCCTACATTAGAGGGACCATCGGCCCCAGCGCCGAAGAGAACTAGAAGCCCTACTAGGTGCCTCTTCCTACACAGGCTTCCACCAGGGCAGAAGTTGCTGATTAGGGTCAATGATGTGTCAATAATAACCACTCGCAATAGTACGAATCTTTGCAGATAGGGCTATTTTGAGGGTGTCGAACCACAAG
>JAUPMG010169752.1:0-10624 GCA_031762675.1 Pachysandra terminalis
CATCCACAAGGACTCAATACCGAGACCACTTGCTTAAGCGACCCGAGCCCCTTCCACTCGGGCCAACCTCCGTTGGTTAGATATCCTTTATATGAACCTTCACCACATGCAGCTTCCACTTCCATTTTTATCCACAAAGAAACAAGCCAAAGCTGTATCTTACTATGGAAACTTTCTGAGTAGGGTCAGTGCTCAAATGATACTTCGAGGGATACCAAAAACTGTATCTTACTATGGAAACAAGTATCTTACTATGGAAGCTATATCTAGAGATCCAATCTTCAAGATGTGAACAAGTGTCAACTTCGTGTGAGGTTCACATAGTCCACGTTCACAGAAGATCTGCGTCTTTAGATAACGTGGGTGGGCCCATTTGGTATCCCTTGAAGGATCATTTTAGATAATGTGACTTTTTTTTCTCAACAAGCCAGTTCGTGAGTTGACATCGTTTTATAGAATTGATCATATTAAGTCTTTTCCCTATTATCCTCAAGGGAATACTCAAGCTCTTCAAGTTGAAGCATCCAACAAGACTTTGATCGACCTGCAAAACAAAAAACATGCATTAATTCATTTACATTAACATCTCTCTAAGACTAATAAGCATCAGTAATAAGCTCAAGAGTGCAAGTGTTACACACTTATCAGTACACTTACAAGGTGACCAGTATATTCCCAAATTGCCTATGTAAAGAACTCGAAATTGAGTTTCTCATCAAGGAACTCGTTTTCATGATCAATAGTCCATGTAAAGAAGAGTTTATCTTAGAATCTTTTAAGGGTCATAGCTACAGTAACCAATTCGAGTGCCATCAACTTTAATGAAATCAGAAGTAAATATGTTCCCTTGTATGTTCCTTTTGAAGTAAACTGAGAGGAAGTTTCTCAAAGTACATTGGAAACCTATCTTCCCAAAATACTTCTGGAGATGGCGTGAATTCGACCTCTGAAGTTCTTTCCCTTAGGGATTTACTTTTAGAAGTCAAAGCATTTATCAAACTAGCATTCGACGTCCATTCCTAAGAATGAATAAGAATGACTTTGGACTTTACTTTGTAATTTGAATGCATTTAGAAGCGCATTCGAGGGTGATAATCCATATCTTTGTCCTTCGAATGGGACAAAATCCTTAGTCTTTTTTAGGGTGATAGGTCCTTAGTCCTTTTGAGGGTGCCTAACCTTTGATGAATTGACCATCTCAGGGTGGTTAACATTGAATTCACTTTAATAGGAGGAAATATACCTCCTTCGAATTCACCATCTGGAGGTGGTTAGCCTTCGAGTTTGCCTTCAAATTTGTAAAGCAAAGAGGAAATATACCTGCTTCGTGATCCTTTCGAGACAAAATATGATAAATGATCTTTTAAAGTCTATGGATATGATCCAAGAGTGACTTCTGAATTAGAAGGCATACAAAATTCTCTCGAAGATCTCTCTTCAAGCGAATTACCTTTGGCATGTAAAGGTAAA
The DNA here is from genome assembly GCA_031762675.1 of Pachysandra terminalis. Taxonomy (NCBI): domain Eukaryota; kingdom Viridiplantae; phylum Streptophyta; class Magnoliopsida; order Buxales; family Buxaceae; genus Pachysandra; species Pachysandra terminalis. The sequence continues at coordinate 1,471 of JAUPMG010169752.1, forward strand.
GCAATAAAATCACTCAAAATCTCTTCTTGAGAATGAGTAGATGTGACTTGGAGATTTTATTTGAAGTTTCATATGTTTGATAAGTCCATTAGGGGTAGCATACCCCTGTATCTGTCCTTCAAGTGGAATAAGGTCCTTCAGAAATCCCTATACCTTCAGTTATTCCGAGGGCAGTATTCTGTATCATAAGGAATTCAAATCCTTATCCTCATGGCCATTCAAAAGGAAGTTAATCCGTGTTTGTTAGGTTTTGGGACACGTGGCGTCCCCCATAAGTTGGATTTCAAAAAGGTTGCTTCTCCAAGAAGCTTTCCTTTTTGGTGATAAGGACGATAAGATATCACCTTTTTACCAAACGGTCTAATCAACGTGCAGCTGCTGTTTGGCACATGAGAGACAACTGTGTAGCAGTTAACAACTTTATTGAATCATTCAGTATATCCGGCTATACCCAGTAAACGTACACACACACTTTTAAGATAGCGCCACGTGTTTAGTAGGATTAATTAGACTGCCTGATCATCAATTAAGTGGACTATATTGTGATTCAGATTAAAGTATTTAAAAAGAAAACAAAAAAGAGAGAAAAAAGGGAAATTATCTCATGAACTGTGAAGTAGGGGAGAGTTTGGGATAGAGAGGAATTCTTCCCAACAAATTTTCAGTAGCATAAGGAAGATGATTAAAGAGGTTGAGAGGGAATTGAGACAAGGATTGAATTTCTCTATAAAGGTGGGTGATCGAGCGAATGTAAAGAAGAAAAAAAAAAAGAATATCGGTGGAAAAATTGGAGAAAAAGGCTTTGGAAGAGAAGAAATTTGGAGAAGCAAATAGGAGGAATCAAAAAGGAGAAAAAATAATAGAAGAGAATCAAAGGGAAATGCAGCAGAAAATAACCTAGCGTTTAATCCCATCTTTATCCAATTGATCGGTCTACGAACTCCATTCATAGCTGAACCAAGCTCTTTAGTTCTTCAAAGCCATCAAAAATTAAAAGCAAAGATAAAATTAAAGAGCTGCTACAGGTATTTTATTTATGATTTTTTATTAGATTGGATTCATCAAATGTCTGGTTTTATTCAGATTTCTTTGTGATCAGATTCATATGCTTCAATGAAGATTATATTTAAATTTCTGTTCGTGATTTTAGATTTTTAGGGCTCTTAAATCTTCGTGTTATTTTAACCTTTATGCATTTTGAGTTTATTTATATTTTTGGTATTTTTGAGAATAGATTTTATTAGTATTGATGATCCAGTGGCTTAATTAAACTGCCACGTGTCACCTGCTTGACCTATGGACTATGGGTCTAATGGGTCACTCGACCCGGTTTGACCTGGTCCAATTTGGTCCAACCCAACTCGACTCGGTCCAATTTTGTCCGACCCGGTATTACCCGATATGACATAGTCCAAGCCGGTCCAACCCGAATCTTTTGAGTTATCTACATGCATTAGATATTTTTATTCCTTCTAGGCTAAGTATACTTGAAGCCTAAGTTTTCTTACAGATTAAGTTTACTTGGAGGCCAAGTAAAATTAGTCTATAAAAAGGACTGGTTCAGAACAAAATAAAGAGAGGATCTCGACAGATTTATTTCCTTCCATCAATCTCATCTGAACATCAGAGAAAAGGGAGCTGAAATATCTGAATGACAGGAGGAGAGGGAAGATCGTATTTGCTATTATGCTTGAGACTGCTTGTATTCGAAAGAAACATCTTTTTCCTTCCATCTCTTTATCTCCTCCTCTCCCTCATTTCTTTCTTATTTCCTTCTTTATCCCCATATGATTGGGGTGTTCATTGTATTCTCTGTACTTCTAAATAGTGGAAAAGAGCTCCTATGAGACGACACCCGTGGACTATGTATATTGGCTCCCCTCTCCTTCTTCTTCTCTTTTTTATATTTGTCAATGATTGGCGTAGAGCCGTCCGAACGACCGCACGACGGTTTGGGCAGATAGTTGGGACGCCCAATTTGCCCAAACAAGACCTTATCCAACTCTGGGCAATGCGGAAATGACTGAGACATCGACGTCGTCGCGTGCTTGCTCGATTTACGCCTCTTTAAGCAGCTCGATTCCGATTAGCAGCTTAAAGCAGGTCGAGCAGCATGATTTCTGCATCAACAGGATTATCTATTTTTAGGTTTAGGTTAATTAGAGATCCTTAGGTCCTAGGTCATGTAAGAATCTATATATTTTAGGTTTTTTAGGATTTTCTTGAATTTTTGTAGATTCTTTTTATTATTGGCCAAATTGAATTAGACCAAGTAACCGGTTGAACCGGAAGAGAGTATGTGCCTAACACCTTCCTACTCTCTTAATTAAACCTTCCTACCCGTTTTGGTTAGATCATATCAAGGTTTATTTTTTGGGTCTATTTTCGAGACTAAATGACCTACCTAGGTGACCATTCACATCTGAACCCAATGAGTGGTGGCGACTCCAAACAACTTGATCTATCTAGGATCCACCTGACCCGGGGTAGTTCACAGTTGGCGACTCTACTGGGAAACCCCTAGATAGATCGTCACAATCATCTTACTGTAATTCTTGATTAATTAACATCCGATTTTTATACTAATCGGTTACCAGTTTGAGCATCCCCAATACTGGACTAATCCGAAACCCTACAATACAAAGTATGTATCACGATTAAAACCCTGCATACAAAGTATGTATCACGATTTAGGACCAGACCGCTTTGAATGGACTGGTCCATAAAACCATGGGTGGAAGCCATGACTTAGTGGAGATGGTCCAATTAGATCAGGTCATTTGGAATGAGAGAAACTTAATAAATCTAGGGATGGCAATGGGGCGGGTTTTGATGAACCCTAACTCGCCCCTAAAGGAGCCCCCTAATACCAAACCCGCTATTAACCCTATTAGAGCAGTAGCGGGGCGGGGCAGGTTTGGCCCGGTTAAAATATTTTTTAAAAACTAAATATTTTGTTAAGTTAAATATTTAATATTTTAAATATATTTACTTATAATATATAGATTTATACATAAAATATTTATTTAAAACATAAAATATATACTTAAAACATACAATACATATTTAAAACATGGGTAAATGGCAATGGGGCGGGATCAAGACGGGTTGAACCAAACCATAACCCTACTCACGGGTTACCAAACCCTAACCATCCCTAAATAAATCTAGTAATGCATAAAATATATGTAGTGACCTAAACTATTTAAACTAATTTTATCCTTTTATTTATTTAAATTCCGGATTTATTATTATATAGTTGCATGTTTATATTAGCATAAGGGTGAGACTGTAGATTAATTTTAATGTTTGGGGCCTTTAGAGTAATTATATGGGATTATAGGGTTGCTGTGAGAATTAATTTGACTTGCTTGGAACGAGTCCAATGCACGAACTGTGCGTGGAACCCGTCTCCTGTTACGTGGCCTTGATCGTGGGAGTAAGGGAGAGGAAGTAGGGAGAAGCCTCTTCCCTTAATTTCATCTATTCATCATCTTTGAGTTCGGATCAGAAAGTTAGAGAGAAAGAGAGAGAAAAGAAGTGATCTGAGAGAGAGAAGTCTGAGTAAATTTACAAGGAACTAAGCCTTAGACATTGTTGTTGCAGAAGAGGAAGGAAGAAGAAGGAGAAGATCCCCATTTCTATCATCAATTCGTACGGGATTAAGAGGCAAGTACATTTACTGTTTTTATTGATTTCATACTGTTTGTTTCTTGAATTATGTTTTTAGAAAATTACAGAACATATTATTTATCTGAAAGCATGTGTTAGAGATCACTGAAAAATATGAATGTGTTTGATTTCGAATTCTAAATGTTAAGTAGTGACTGTAAAGATGATTTGAGCTGTTGTACAAAGTAATTAGAATGTATAAATTTGGTAGTGATTCTGGTTTTCTCAGAAAACGCATAACAGAAGGGTGTCTGGGTAACAATGGATCGATCTGAAATATTGGATCGATCGGAAATTGGATCAATCGGAATTATGCGATCGATCGACTGAGCTACAGATTAGACAGGATTGGTTGGTTGAGTGATTTGGTCGAGTTTAGATGGTTCCTTTTTGATCTAGTGAGGTCTAATATGGGGCGTGTACCTATAATTACTGGCTGTGTGCATTATGTGATGACCATGTGCCTATGTACCTGTGGATACTCCCATTTCCAACTAACCAACCTAAGACCTAGAATTTAATTGTGTATCATATAAGAGACTTGTTATGATTGATCTAGTAGGATGTCTGTGATGACTTCCAAGGAATTATCGACGTGTATGGGCGTGTGGATAGTTGTTCCTTGGAGGGTATTACTAAGGTCCTAATAAATAAATAAACATTCATACTGTGTTAGCTTGGTGGTTAAGTGTACCAAGAGGTGGAGTTATACGGTTACGAACGGTATGCTGATCTTGCGTGAGTGTATCCCAGATCCAGCTTATGATACGGTTACGAATGATATGTTGATCTTGCGTGAATGTATCCTAGATCCAACTAGCTGATCTTGCATGAGTGTATCCCAGATTACAGCTTATGGTGTGCCGATCTTGCGTGAGTGTATCCCAGATCTGGCTTATGGTGGCCTTCATACCATGGGCACGACCCGAAACGAAGATGATTTATTGTTACTCAGAAGATTGAGGGACACTTAACAAATCAAGAAAACATAGGCATTACACATCATTCTTTCGTATTCTTTGTATGAGCATAACAGTTAGAGCATGTGAATGACTTACATATCATATCATAAATGAATCTGCATATTGTAATTGATGTTATTTCGAATATATTATCTGGAACTGATGCTATGACTGAGGTGAAGCAATCTTTGTACTTATATAGGCATTCCAAGCTCACTACAACGTTTTATGTTGCAGGTTGAGTCAGAGTGAGGTCGTGAGCCTCGTAATTGTTTATTTACGCCATTTACTTTACTGTTGTTTCTAAACCATGTATTTTGGAGTTATTGTAATAAAGGCCCAGCTGAGCGCTTATAGTTCGTTGATTTCATTAATTATGTTATTGTATTCTGCTTTCCCAAACTCTGTGATGAATAAAGTTATGTTTTATTTCATCTTTATCTTGGTTATGATATGACGATCCGCAATGTAAAAATGGATTCGAAAATTACGTCTCGTGATCCGTGCCATCTTATCTAAGGAATTTGAGTCACCGAGGTCGAGTGCGTGACAATATACACAAGGAAAGACTTGGAAAAAAAAATAGTAAAATTAAAGTTTAATGGAAAAGGTCTCTCCTGGATGGTCATGAGTAGCCATAATTTTCCCGGTACTGTTAGCACCCATCAACATTCCATTTTTCAGGCAAGTTACAACATTATTATTTCCTTTTACAAAAAAAAAAACACTATTATTTCCTTTGCAAAGCAAAGCTGAATTTTATTTTACCAAAAAAAAACAAAAAGCTGAATTTTGTCGGAGAGAAGAAAAGTAAATCCGGGAATCCGTATGCCGGGGAAAATTCAAATCCAGTCATTTTCCCGCGCCTGAACCGGACTTGCAGTTTTCCAGAGGCGGACCACACAAACACCGGTTATGGAAATAAGAACTGTAATCGAATTGCCGGAGCTTTCCGCCGCTCGGAATCTCTCCACACAACCTGTTATAACTAACGTTCAGAAACTGCAAATCCAATCCAGTAATCCGCGCCGGAATTCTCCCTCTTATCTTGTTGTGTGACAAATCCAAATCCAACAAGTTCTTGGGAAAAATCACGTTTGAGAAATCGAATTCCAACAGATTCCTCGACAGATCCATGGTCTGCGTCGATCTGTTCGAATGGAACAGCATCGAAGCGTCCCCAACGAGTTTATTCCTCGACAGATCGATGACGGTGAAATCCGCGTTTCCTAGCGATTTGGGGATCACACCGGAGAGTTGGTTATGCGAGAGATAAAGATACATACCACTAAGGAATCTCCCGAAGGAATCCGGGATAGTTCCGGTTAGTCTGTTCCGGTCGAGGTGAAGAGCACTGAGCTTAGGGATTTGTGAGAGAGAAGCTGGGATTGAACCGGTGAGCTGGTTGAAGGAAAGATCGAGGTAGTCGAGATTTTTGAGCTGGCTGAAGAATTCAGGGACCGGACCGGTGAGATTGGTCCAGCTGAGACGGACCATCTTGAGGTTCTTGAGTTTGGCAATAGCCGGTGGGATTCGGCCTGTGATATTGGTGAGATGCCGGAAGACGAGGGTTTCGAGGTAAGGGAGGTCGCCGACGGCATCGGGGATTTGGCCGGAAATGTTGCCTTGGAAGATTGTGAGTTGAATAACGCGATTGGTCTTAGCGTCGCATTCGAGGGTGTACCAGCTACAGCAATCGGTTTTGGGATCCCATGAAGCGAGGTGGTAAGGATTGTTCAGGGATTTCTTGATTTGCATGAGGGCGTTTTTGTCATTTGGGTTGCACCGGACGGTGGCTGAGAAGGTGGAAGAAGGGAGAGAAGATAGGAGGAGGAGAGAGATGAGGAGGAGAGAGGGTAGTCGTGGAGCTTCCATGTTTGAAAATGGGGCTAGAAGTGAAAATAAAAGGAACGTAGGGTCCTGGATATAAATAGAGATATTTGTACGTGCAGGTGATATCCTCTGGAGTGGATTCGTATCAGTGATGCTGGTATCTGGTGGCGGTTCGCCAAACTTTTGACTAGTAAACAACGAGGGCTCTTAGGTATTGTTTTTTGGACTTTTCTATTAAATATCCAGTTATGAGATATTTCACTATTGTGTATCTTCATCCACTATATGAACCTTTAAATGGATTTAGGGTTAGTAAATTGATCAGATCATGATCCAAGTTCGATCCAAATTCAAAAAGCAAATTTAGTAATGGTCGATTGGTTCGTAGAATTGAAGATGGAATTGGGGCCTCTAATTTTAATTTTTTTCGTTTGGGAGTGCATTAAGGAATTGGAATTCATATCCTACATGAATTTTACAGAATTCATTTGTAGACTATTTTTGAAACTGCCGTCAAATTCACAAGAGGGAAATTGTTAATTGCAATTCTCTATCTCGTGGATTTCAAATGGATGTAACAATGGGTCGGGTTGGTCGGATTTATCACCTATATTTTAACGTAAAAATTATAATAAAAAAATAAAAAATCCTTTTTATACCATTCTCATCTTCCTTACTCATCATCCTCATTCCTCATAAGGAGAAAAAAAAAATCCAAATTCCAATCATTTTTCGACATTCCAATTCTAATTCATTGAGATTTGGAATTGAGTAAAATTGAGATTTTCATGATTGGATGTCAATAAATAATTGGAAATTGGAATTTGATTTTTTTTTTAATTTTTAATTTTGTTTTGTTTTATTTTTTATTATTTATTTATCTTTAAGTTTTTAATTTTTTAATCTTTTAATTTTAAAATTTTTTAATTGTTATTTTTTTTAATTTTTGTGTTAAAGATAGATGTAAACCCGACATCCATTTGAAATCCACGGGGTAGAGAATTGCAATTAACAGCCTCCCCCATGTGAATTCGACAGCTTCAAAATAGCCTATAAATGAATTATGTGGAATTCATGTAGAATTCGAATTCCAATTCCTTAGTGCACTCCCAAATGGAAAAATTGGAATTGGAGGCCCCAATTCCAATCCCAACCCCAATTCCACCTTCAATTCCATGAACCAATCGGACCCTAAGGGATTTCTAATCTGATAATCCGACTATTAGTTGGGTCAAATTCGGATATAGGTTGATATGATTTGATAAGAATCTGATCTGATTTCATTTGTGTATATTAAATATATAATTTATATATTACAGATATACATATGTATGTGTATATGATATTGGTGATGAAAGATTTGTAGAGAGTTTCTCACTCTCAGTAGGATAAGTGTCACTCGTTTAGAGGGAGACCCTTGAGTGCTCAGCAAATCCTGAGTGACACGTGGTCCTGGAAAATATCTTGAGGGATGCGTGTCTTTCAACACAGCTAAGTTGCTTCCAGAGATAAGAGACCAAATCATTTCAAACCTTAAAAACTGCTTTGTAAAAGGTTGCTTTGGAACTTGATCAACACAGTTCTGAAGACGTGTCACTTTCACACAAGTTCCAATGAGCAACGTCACCATCCTGCAGCCATTCCTAATAAAACAAAAACCTCTTTTAGATAGGTTAGAAAGCAGATATTTATAAGTCGGTGAGGTTTTCACCATGTGCTTTCCATTCTAAGAATCCGTCTCAGACAACCTTTTTATGGGCCAATTCACTGTATTTTGCTGAATCTGTTATTTCGAAGGAGAACTCCCTTTGGTAGCTATTTAGTAAGGAGGGGATTACCTTGAAATCCATTTAGGTTTATAGCTACAGTAACCAATCCGAGTGTCTTCTACTTGAATGAACTCAGAAGTTGACATGTGAATTCCTATACGGTCAATGGAGAGGATGTTCTCAAAGTCCGGGGGAAACCAATCTTTCAAGAAATACGTCTGAAGATGGCGTGTTTTCAACTTCTAAATCCCTTTCCACTGAGGATTTTCTTTCTGGAAGTGAAAGTCTCAAGATATGGCTCGAAGTCAGTTCATAAGAATGAATGAAAGTGACTTCGAGCTCCAGTTGGTAAATCGGATGCATAAAAGACAGCATTCGAGGGGGTAAACTCAAATCTGCGTCCCTCGGGGGGGCAGAATCCGTAGTCTTTTGTGGGTGACAAGCCCTTGACGAATTGACCCTTTCGAGGTGGTTAGCCTGGAATAGGAAGGAATATTCCTCATTCTAATTCACCCTTAGTAGAAGGGAAAATACCTCATTTGAATTGACCATCTGGAGGTGGTTAGACTAGGAGAGACTTCCTTTGCAATTGTCCGTCGAAGTTGTCCCTCGGATATGTCCGTTGATGTCGTAACTCGGATTTGTCCGTCGAGGTCGTCCCTCGAATATGTCCGTTGAGGTCGTACCTTGGATTTGTCCGTCGAGGTTGTCCCTCGGATATGTCCGTCGAGGTCGTCCCTCGAATATGTTCGTCGAGCTCTATAATATCCCGTGTTTTTAAAAGGGCAAAATTATAATTTTCCTTTGAAATTTCAGGTCGGACCGGATTAGGCCGGGTCGAGTCGTAAGACGAGAGTTGAGGTCGGCATGCCTCGGTAAGAGTGAAATTAAATTTCATAAATATATAAATATAACTGT
>JAUPMG010169763.1:0-10623 GCA_031762675.1 Pachysandra terminalis
CTCATTTCCTTTCTTTCTATTCTTCTTCTCCAACTCTTTCTCCATCAACTTTCTTCTCCAAGCTCCAACAAGCCCTAACCTCTAACTCCCCAATTGAGAGAAAGAGGCTTAAGACCCTTTTTTCTCTTCTTAAACCTAGCTGTACATGTGGCATCATCCTAGCCTTCCATCTCTTGGTCAATTCAATCCCATCAATCCATTCATCAACTCATCCTAGCCTTCCATTCATACCCACTCTCATCCTAGCCATTAAATCTAACCACCCAACTACTCCAACCACTTAGATCTAAACCACACATCCACAACCACTTCAAATCTAACCCTACACCTCACACCACACAATTCTAAAATTAATCCTAGCCTTACACCTCATCAAACACCAAAAATTACAAGTTTGCCACTCTCTCAACAATTGAGGGTTGTACTACTATACTTAGCAACAATACACAAATTTTACAATAAGCTTGATTGCATGGTCGAATCTAATCCGATCAGAGATCCATTCAAGGTTAACAATCCACATATGACATAGAACATAAAAATACACTAATAAGAAGTTCAAAGCTTCTATATTATTTTATTCCTATTTGATCACTAATTTTAATCTATCAAATTAACACTACCCTTAAATTTATTAAGTTAAACTAATCAGTTAATTATCTAAGCTAAATTTACCAAGTGAATTTAACTTATCAATTTAAATAAATTACTATTCTACCCTTAGGTTCTAAGTTATTATTTTACCAATTATTCATGCTATTACAGTGTTCTTTGTTCTGGAAAATGGCATTGAAGTAAGCATATTTCCATGCAAACTCGATCAGACAACATCTCTTTCTGGTGATAGAGGAAACTGTATGTGCAGAAATAGTTCGTGAAATTGACATCCTTGTCGACGAAAGCATCGTTGTTGCTCGACATCCGGTCACAAACGACACCATTAGCCGAGCTTTCCATGCTACTCCGCCAGCAAAGTCTGATACAAAGGGTTTTTTAAAGGTGTAAGTAACAAAAATTGAAATCCCTATTGGAATTAATTAAATTATTACTTCGTCGGCAAAGTCTGATGCAAAGGGTTTTTGAAAGGTGCAAGTAACGGAAATTGAAATCACTATTGAAATTAATTAAATAATTAAATAATATAGTAACATAAACAAAGAAAGTTATTGATAAAAGATTAATATTGTAACTGAAATTATTGTATTAACTAAAATTAATTATTAAGTAATACGCTAACATTATCCATTGTGTCATGTGATCAGGAAGACACATGGCTGGAAAATAAGATTGGTTAAAGTTTACAAGATATATAGATAAGAGAAAGAGACATATCATATCACATATAAAGAGATAGGGAAGAGAATATGAATCCGTTACAAAGTGTGCTTAAACTCATTAAAAAAATTTATTAAGATTTGATAAAGTGTGTAGGTCCCACATAAATTATGTTATTACCTAAAATAACCATTTTTTAAAAAGAAGAGTTTAATTGTATTATTAAGTAAATTATATAAACAATAATGGGTTTATTTGTTAAGAAAATGGTATTTAAAAATTCAAAGATTTGTTTTTGCTAAAAGTTTCAAGTAAAAGATAATAAAACCATAGTTTGATGTTATATTACTCAAATAATTACTACTTAATTTAAAAATTATTGTAGTTATAGAGGATAATATAATAAAACAACATGTAATAAAAATATTTTAACTCAAAACCTTAAAAAGTTGGTTCAACGTTTATAACTAGTATGATTTGAAAGTGTGGCATGCATTCATGTACATGTGAATATATGTTACGTGCACATGCACACTAGAGCTAATGTTTATAGTTTCCACTAGGGATGACAATGGGATAGGTTAAAGGCGGGTTTTGACAAACTCTAATCCGCCCTTAAAAGGAATCCTTAATACCAAACTCGCTCCTATTCCTATCGAGGTGATAGTAGGGCGGGCTAGATTCGACCTGATTGTAAAGTTTATCAAAAGAAATGCTTTCTCGGTTAAATCTTTAATTTTTTTAAAATATATTTACTTATAAAGTATATATTTATGAATAAAATTAACATATATATTTAAAATGTAAACGAATGGCAACAAAACGGGTTAGGGCAAGGTTGGTCCGGTCTGGACTAGAGGTACCATCCGATCCGGAGTTAATACAAAAAAATGGACCAGTTTTTAAAATTTAAATTAAAATAGTTTGGACCGACTCTACCAATCGATATTGGACCGATTCAGATAAACACTCCAGACCGGTTGTACCAGCCGGTCCAAATTGAAGCTGGCTATACCAACCAATCCAGACCGATACCTGTTGTACCGATTTGATCCAGAATCTCATAATACAATTATTTGTATTATAGACCGGTCGGGCCAAATCAGACCAGACCGATCCTTAAAATCTTGGATTAGGGATGGGTTGAGCCAAACCGAATCCAATACGAACCCGATTCACAGGTTATCAAACCCTAGCTATTAGGGGCGGGGTGGATTACCCGTTTAACCCGCCCAATTGCCTTCCATAGGTTCCACGCTCCAAACGAGATATGGCCTCGTTGGAACACCTGGTCTCGTTTCGGGTATGGGTTGGTGTCGGTGGTGTCGTACAGCGTGAGAAAGGCCCAAAAGATGATCGTCTTTGGGACGTAAATAACCGTTTTTCTTCCATTTCTCTTTTTCTGTTGGTCCTCTTCGCTTGCACTTCCTTCATGTGTCAACTATGATTGCTTGTATCACGGCACAGATATGACTTTGCAGGTGATTCTATTATCTTTTCAAGCGATTCGAAGATGGACGGTCAAAGGCGAAGGTACCACGAAGCTTCATGCCGATGCAAACTACTAGATACTACAATTTTTAATATCAGATTTCCTCCGCTGCACCCGCCCAAATTGAACCAGGTTGAATCTCTGCAACTCTCTCTCTCTCTTTGATATTTACGTTGAAACCCTAGAATCAAATCCACTGTGAGAAACTAGGTTTTTGATCTTGGCTTCAATGAGGGAGAGAATCTAATTGGAGATTATCTCTGGAGAAAAATAAATAAATCCGTTTCATGGTGGGAAAGATGAACTCTGTTTCGATCCGTGTTCCGTACAGAAATCTCAGGCAAGCTGAAGTCGAATTGGTCGATTTGGACGAAGTTCACCGGCGGCAAACATACAACTAAGAATCAATGTCTTCAACAAGTGACACGTACCTGTAGTATCATAACTGTAGTTTGAAGACATTGATTCTTAGTTGTATGGTTGCCGCTGGTGTTCAATTCGGTTGGGCATTGCAGCTTTCGCTTTTGACACCCTATATACAGGTTAGGTTTCTCAATCTTTTTGTTACCATTTGGTTCTTGTCTTCGGTTATTTTCTCATATTATGAATTTCTATGCAAAATTCGTATAGTAAGGAGACGAAACTAACCATCCAGTGATTTGCAGATTCGCTTGCATGTAATTGAACACAAAAAAAAAAAAAAAAATCAGAATAGAGAAAGAGAATGGGAAAGATGATCCAACTTTGGACAACTTTGCAGATGATTGTTTTGTTGTTTTTATGGAATTTTAGTCAGATGCAAATTTATGCAATTATAATTGTGCTTTCAATTACTTTTCTTATGGTGATTTCAGTTGTAAGCAACATATTCCTAGGATGCTAACATGGGTGATTGGAAGAACTATCAAAACTATATTAGAAATGGTCACTCAAGAGTATTTGGGGGTAGCCATAATTTGAAATACAATAAAAGAAAGTCGACTATGATGCTTGGGTCGTATTAAATGGAGACTGACAATGGTGTTAGTGAAGAGTTGTGTGCTAATGGAAAATCGTTAAAGAACAAGGACCAATGTTGTTGGATGCTAAAGCATGAGGTGAAACGTTTGAGCTTAGGTTGAGCCTCAAGCCATGAGTTGTAAACCTCACGACCATGCAAATTTAATTAATAAATAAATGTAATATATTATAATATAGGATACACGAGTAAGATTACTAAAAGTAGAATTATTAAAATAAAGGGAATAAATATGAAAAATTATAATTTAAAATTAACATTGTGTTGGATCAAAACAGCTCAGATATTTGAATTTGGGTTTTTTGTTTTGGTTTTATTTGAGTAATCATGATTCTTTTTATTTTAAACTTAGTTAAAGGAATATATGTAATTTAATTTTTGTATTTTGATGTTATCTTGGATTATAGTGTCACGTCCATTAATCATTCCTGGTTGATTTTTTGGTCCACTGCTAACCTTTTGGAATTCTGAAATTGTACACTGTTAGAAAATAAAATTTTTATTGGTCAATGATGTTGGAAACAAGTGATTGAAAGGATATAAAGAAAATTTTGAAAAGAATTGGTATACAAGAGAAACCTTTATTTGGTGAAGTAGAGATTGCACTATGGTTTTGTGGAATTTGCATCATCTAGGGCAGGAAAATCCAACCTAGATTAGCCAATGGCATTCCTAGCCAAGTTAGGGTTATTGATGGAGGTCATATTTTGGATAGTTTGATGGTGTAGATGTTGCATAAGAGGGGCTAGCTCTTGTATGCTTTCTCCTGAAGGAGTCTCTTTCTTCCTCTCCCATAAAATCTTCCTTTTTCATTAAAAAAGTGAGCTTTTACTCAACCTATTACAGACAGTCCAACTAGTTGTCCTGCAATTTTTTTGCACCCTTTTATTTTTCTACCATAGCTCTATAATTTCATTTATGAATCACGTCATATTAGTCTCATCAGAAACATAAATAATTAATTAAATTGATGCAAAAATTCCAAGCATATAATCAACTTTTGGCCTTACATAAAATGATGGGCAGATTGCTTCAATTAGACTAACCTTCTATCTATGGAACTGCATTGTAAAATTTGGCCTCGTCGCCTCTGTACCAGAAACAGATGCGTTGCGCTACCCATCGCGTAACCTTGTCTCTCCTACCCCTCTTCTGGTTGTGCCATTACCAATCGCGGGTAACCCCCGGGGCGATCGCCCCTGACCTAAGAAGAACGATTCTCCTTATGACCAAACAAGGACCGGCCAATGGACCATGATCCCGACCAGCAAACTCCGGCATTCAAGTTGGAGTGCCCTTGTATAGTAAGCTGGAGATATTGGATTGTATCTACTAAAAGATAAAGTGCATTTGCTGGCTAATAGTTCTTTCTAAAACGTAAATGTGTCGGGAAATTTGGAGGTAATTTTATCACTTCAGATTATGGTTCTTAGATCTGAGATTGTTGGATAGTTGCTTAAATTATATTAATGATGATCTAGGCTAATTTCATATTTGTTCGCCATCTGAAGAATTTTACTCATTTTGATTTTTATTTTGAATTTGCAAAAATTTGTTGTCTTGTTAACATTGTTATTGTTTTGATTGATTGTTGCAAACACTTGGATTAGGGCATGCCTTTTCTTCATTTATTTGGCTTTGTGGCCCTATTACAGGTCTCGTGGTAGGTGATCACAACCTCTTCCTTCCATCTGTTGGGAAAATGTGCAGAGCTAATGTTTTATATCTAAGATGCGGGTAGCATACCTTTGCATGATACCCATTGTCCCTTCTTTTAATTAGTAACATGTTGCTTTTCATGTTGATGAATTTTCTGGGAGGTGATATTATGCCATTTTCTTCTTGTTCAAATGGGTACTACGACTTCACAACTAGACTTGCATGCCAGATTGGATTACATCTTCTTTCTCACCCCCAAAAAAGATCTGTGGAACCTTTTAATATCAGGGAAGATGGCGTGCTATACTTAACTTTAATCTTTCGTTCGGTGTTTTCATAAGCTTCTGTACCATAGTTCTTTTTTTTTTTTAATTATTATTATTATTGCGTGGTGTTTGCAAATCAGCTGATTCCACACCGAATCATCCAAATCAACCTGTTGTTGCTTGGTGAGAATGCATATCATTCCAGTTCCTGGATATTCAACTGCCATGTGGGTATTATACTAGCATGAATAATTAATGCAGAAAAGTCATAATTGCCATTCCAGCATTTGTCCACTGGTGGTTGGTGAAAGGCTGTTTTATTTTGTGATTGCTGACTTTTTTCTGATTTCTTCTTTTAGGAAATTTGGACCTGATGAACAGAATAGAAGTTTTTTTTTCCCTTTTTCCATTTGATATTATAATTCATAAAAGAAGCAGCAGCATATAAGATCTCCTAAAATATTTAAATTTTTTTCTTATTTTATTTTGTGAAATAATTTTATTCCTGAATTTAACATACATGTATATATTACTTCTTGAAATATTCATTAAGTACCTAATCTAATTTTATTTATAAACATGTATTATATCTGAGTGTTGGATTACTTTGTAATTATGTCTAATGAAGAGCATTCTAGAAGTTCCATCTATTAGAAAGTCAGCTTAGCCGGTGGACTTTGTAGATTGCTTTGTCATAGATTCAGCACGTAGCTATGTTTTTCCTCTTAGGTTTCTTTAACATGTTAAATTCATGAAGGAAACTTTCTTATCTGCCCTTTGTTCTGGGTAACAATTATTTGCCACTTCTGCTCTCATTCACTCTTGTAGTTCCTACTTCCTAGCGTAACTCATTCCTACTGACATCCCTTACTTTAGCTTCTCTATTGACTGTCTTGTTGGCATCTTGGTGTTTAGGTTCAACCTTGTGTTGGTATTTGGAGTGATAAATGCTCTTCAAAGTGGAAGAAGACGACCGTTTATTCTTATTGGATCTCTCATGATCTCTGTTGCTGTGAGTTTCTTTGAGACTTGTGTTAGATTCTTTTACTAGTGATTCTATGCACACTTTATTTTGACAAAATGGTTTCTTATTGTTTAGGTAACAGTAATCGGCTTTTCTGCAGACATTGGATACATATTAGGAGATACGAAGGAGGATTGCAGGTGATTGTTTCTCTTTTACTAGCTCTTGGTACGGTATATCCATTTAGGGAATTTAGTCTGACCAGACTTCTTTTGTGAATGTAGTAAATTCAAAGGCACACGAACAAGGGCAGCTATTGTCTTCATTGTTGGCTTTTGGATGCTAGATCTTGCTAACAATACAGTGCAAGTAAGCTCATTAGTAGAGTTAGTATATGATCCTCCACTATTTCTATATTGATCAACTATTCTCATACAAAATCTGTGTATCGCTTTAAGAAAAATGTGTAATTCCTATATTTGTAGGGTCCAGCTCGTGCTCTTTTGGCCAATCTCTCAGGTGAGCTCTTGCCTCTTGGTTTTGTGCAGGTCAATATTTAGATATTAACGTTCTGATTTTGGTTCCCTTTTTACAAGTTAGCTTTCAGTAACCACAAAATTAGTTCAGAATGCACTAAGGAGTTTCATATATGATAGGTCCCGATCAAAGAAATTCAGCAATGCGATATTTTACTCATGGATGGCTGTTGGAAATGTACTAGGCTTTTCTGCTGGTGCTAGTGGAAATTGGCACAGGTGAAACTTCATGAATATTATATCTATAGTGATACAATGAGTTTTGTGTGTGCATGTCTAATTTGCATGTTTATGTACCAGACTTTGTTTAAATGCTTTAGCATTCTATAGTTTATTCTCTGTTTTTTTAGATTTGATTCATCCTTCATCAAGCTTCGGACTTAAGTTTAAGGTATATAAACTTCAAGACGTATAACTTCTTTTATTGATAAAAAAGATGTGTAGCTTCTTTTTGTGACCATGACAATTTTTGTACAATCAACTTATTATACTTCTGTTTATTGCACATTATCTAACTTCATTTATAGTTATAAGTATTTGGATGATCTGACTTCTCACTCTCAAACAGATGGTTTCCGTTCCTTATAAATAAAGCTTGCTGTGAAGTCTGTGGAAATCTGAAAGCGGCTTTCTAGTGGCAGTGGTTAGTTGCATTCTTTCTTTCTTTCCTTTTCCTTTTAATTTTTATTTTGTGCAATAAAGAACTCTCATCTCGTGTAAATTCTTATTTCAACACAAGATTTTAAAAGTTGCACATCAAAGAAAAATTTCATTTTTTTGGAGTCCAATGGTTGCAAGTAAGAATCCTCGGTTGGTAGCTTTCTTTTAAAGTTCATGCGTTGAATCTCTTGGTTTTCTACCTTGCCTTTTATGAAAACTCATTAAGATAGCAATAGGACTTGAAAAATTTCGAGAGAAGTTTTTATTGGATTGTTGCATGGACTTTGAAGATCGTCTATGTTACATGAGATGTAGTGTTGAAGTTAAGGAGGAAGGGCAAAATAATCTGGAAGGATCAGAGAATAGATTTGGAAATCTCCTTTGGTATCTAAGTGCCTTTTTTATTTGGTGAGAGAGCAAGTTTGGCGTGAATGTTAAAGATAAGGATTGTAATTTGCAAAAATCATGCTTGATTTTGTACTCTTAGTCTTTGGGATTATATTTTTGAATTGTTCCCTTCTTTCTTTATTTGGTATGATTTTCAAAAAGGTAATATGACTAAGTTTTGGAATGACCTTCATTTTCCTTTTTCTTATCTTCCCTCGGATTTATAATCTCGCTTCAAAGATGGCTTTGTGTCCAATGTGGTTACTGCTGTCTTTTCCTAACTTTTTACTGAAATATTTGATTTCTTGGAGCTTAGAGTGTGTTTGTCTAAATATGTGAAGGATTTTTTTTGGCTACTTATTTAGATCCTAAAATTTGGTGCATCAAGCCTAATGGTGTATCATCTTCTTGATAATTTTCCAAAATCTTTTCTATATTTTTTTATCTGTAGAAGTTTGAGTTATGTTTATATAAAAGAAAAAGAGTGTCGGAAGGGATCCCCACTACATAACAAAATATGTACAAGAGAAAAACAAACACAGAGATGCATACAAAATGACACCCTCCCCAGATTTCCTTCCAATACCCACTGACAACAGCTACCTTTGTTTCTTCAAGACCATGAACTGTTGATAACCAGAAAATGAATGGACTCGGTCTTCTGAAATTAAACTTACCAGGGTGGAGATATGCTTTGCTGAGGGTCCCATTGCAATCCTTACAAATGGTTCTGCAGTAAGCCAGTATCAGATGTCCAAGCTATCTCACCTTTCTGACTGAAAGCATTGCCATTTCATTCTAAATGGGCCTCATTAAACTGTTAGGAAGTACCCACTAAACTTCAAAAATCCCAAGGAAATAACACCAGCCATTCTTAGGTATATCATTGTATAAGAATATGGTTAATCATCTGTTAGCAAAGGATACACCTCTTGTGGATGTTACTGGCCCCTCCTTGTGAGATGAACCACAGTCAGAATCTTATCTAAAGCCACCGTCCAATGGAAAAAAGCAACTATGCTAGCGAGACTCATCAGAACCACCCAGAATGCCTTTGTGAAGGGGAGACAGATTTTGGATGATGTGCTGATCGCTAACGAGTGTATCGATTCCGTCTTGAAGAAGAAGGATAAGGCTTTCATTTGTAAGGTGGATTTAGAGAAGGCGTATGATCATGTGAACTGGAATTTTCTCATTTACAGCTTGGAAAGGATGGGCTTTGGAGCTAGGTGGATCTCCTGGATTAAGTATTGCATATTTACCCCTGCTTTCTCTGTTTTGGTTAATGGCTCGTCAGTGGGTTTCTTTAATAGTTCTAGAGGGATAAAACAGGGCGATCCCCTTTCCCCATTCTTATTTCTTCTAGTGGTGGAGAGTCTCGGTAGAATGATTGGTTGTATGGAGGAGTTGGGACTCATTTCTGGAGTTTGGGTGTCGGATGGGGCTCCAAAAACATCACTCATTTACAATTTGCCGATGATACATTAATCTTCTGTAGAGCCAGCCAAATGGATTTGAGGTCGTTAAGATGTGTTTTCTGTGCTTTGAAGCAGTTTCGGGTCTTCATATCAATCTAGTGAAGTCTGAATTGATAGGGGTTGGGGAGGTTAACAATCTGCATCGGTTAGCAAGGTGGCTGGGCTGCAAGGTGGGATCTCTTCCTTCTATTTACATGGGTTTCCCCTTGGGCACTGCGTACAAATCTGTTGGGGTTTGGAACAAAGTGATAGAGAGATCGGAGAAGAAGTTGGCGGCGTGGAAGACCAAATATTTATCAAGAGGTGGGAGGTTGATTTTGATTAAATGCTCTCTTTCTAGTCTTCCGACTTATTTTATGTCTTTGCTGAAGATTCCAACCTCAGTGGCGAATAGACTTGAGAAGATTCATAGGGATTTTCTGTGGAGAGGTAATGAGATTGGACATAAATATCATCTCATTAATTGGTCGCAGGTTTGTTTGGGGAAGGAAGCAGGGGGATTGGGTTTGAGAAGTCTTACTAAATTTAAAGTTACTCTTTTGTCTAAACGGCTTTGGAGGTCGGGTCGGAGGTAGGGAGTCTTTAGAGGAATGTGATTTGTAGCAAGTATGGTTCGGAGGAAGGGGAATGGAGCACTAGAGCTAGCAGGTCATCCTATGGGACTGGTTTGTGGAAAGCGATAATAAACAATATGGATGTGTTCAACAGAGGGATCAGTTTTAAGGTGGGAGTAGGTGATAGGATTAAATTCTGGACAGATCTATGGTGCGGGAAAGAAATACTTGCTGTCAAATTTCCAGTTGCGGCGGCATTAGCTTCTAATACTAATGCTTGGGTAATTGACTATCTGTTTGTTGAAGGAGATGGGACCTGATTTTTAGGAGGACT
>JAUPMG010169774.1:0-10623 GCA_031762675.1 Pachysandra terminalis
TTGTGTACTTGAGATCTGATACCTTTCAAGATGCTGTCAATCATAAACATTTGTAGTTGCCCGGTTACTACGTACTATTCCTATCACCTGACCTATTCCCATATTGTCATGAATAGCCAATCTCCTTAAGCTGTCTTGCTCAATGCCATACCTATGGCTAGCAAGGCTTTCTTAAAGAATGTCGAGGACCTTAATCCCAGATGCCCTTGGGACTTAGGATAGGAGTACAAATTATGTCCCATTTGACCAGGTGGTCGTACTTTAGTCCTTCCCTTTTCCCACTCTAAAGAAAATCAGGCTGCAAATTTTCTAATCTTTTTGCATCCGACACCGGAAAATGGATAAGCAATGTAAGGTAAGTAGGGAGGTTTGATGACTTGCTTCCAATAAGATTAGTTTTCTCCCTTTAGATTGATATCTCTAATAGAGAATGAGAGAAACTTGAAAATCGAAAAGCTGATGGCGTGTCACATGTAGGCCTAATCTTCTCTTGTTCTCTATTAATCTCCTCTTCCACGTTGCTAATCTTCTGCTGCTCTTTTGACAATAGAGCTGAAACTAGATTCTAACAGCTTAACTAATACATAGATAAGGAGAAGGCCGTCCTGTGTATTTAACTTTCAAGTTTCAACTGCTCTAAGTTTCTTACATTACACCTGCCATAAAGCACTATAAATTGATCTTCTAATCGCTTCTCAGAAATATGTTTATACACAGAAATATGGAAAACTAAAAAAATCTAGAACAGATACGACAAATTGAAGGAGCAAAGTCATGTGTTATTTGGTATAATTAAGGCACTAGTATTTTAAATAACACTTCCCTAGATTGCTTATGAAATCATTATGTAATCACGTATGGTTTCCGTAAGGCTCCCTTTGGTTACTGGGAACATTAGGGAATATAAAGGAAACGGAGCTTCCTTTATTTATTGATTTTTGTGGGTTGATAGCAAGAGAGTTGTAGAACCCACTGGATTATTGGGGAAAAGGAGGAGGCTCTTTTCATCGTGGTCCCTCGCATATTTTCTAACCAAAAACACTAGCAAATGAGGAAAAGTCGTTGAAAAATTCTCTTATTTTATGCTCATTTTTAAAACCACTCCTCTTTTCGTCGTTTCTTCCAAACTTTTCCTTCATGATCAAACAGTAAATTAAAAAGCAACTTTCTTTTTCCTTCTTTTCCTTTTATTTTCTGCATATTCCTTTCCTGCAAAACTATCCTTGTAACAAAACAGGGCCTAAGTACTCTGGGTTTTCTACCTTTTAACTTTGACATTATAATGTTGAAGATGCATGCCAATGCATAGCCATGCATGTCATCTAATTTAGGCCAGATCTTCGTTGGAAAAAGATGTCTATAGAAAGTTGTAGGCAAAATTAATTGTTATTGCAATCTCTGCTGTAAGTATTGAAGCAGAATCCAAATCATATCACATATCTCTAATTCTCACAAACTTTAAGCCAAGGAACCAATAGACCACCTAAGCTTGAAATCATAAATTTTTTCCTAGTAAAATTGGGAAAATATGGCCTTGGAGCTCTTAAGAGTAAATTCAGCAAAACCCATTGTTTGTCAATATTGATTGAGATCAAGATTTTAAATGTATATGTCACTGGCCATGTTTTTGACTATGGCCAGAGACATGTCGCTGACATAGGGAAAATTTTCCTTAGATTAAAGAAACTGTGGGAAAATTACCCCCAAATGCATTTTTTTGTATTAAATCTTAGTTTAAGTATAATTAAGAACTAAGTACACTAAAATACACCAGAATATGTTGAAATAACGCATAAAATAATTAAATAATAAATAATGATTACTTATTTCCATGGATATTGGCTAATTTAACTAACAATATATTTTTACAATTAAAGCAAAACTTTATATCATGAAAATATTTTATAGCAAAACTTTATATTATAAAATATTGTTTTTAGAAAAATAAATAAATTGTAATTGATTTATAAAAATAAATATTAATTTTATTTTTCAAAAGAAAAATAACAACGCTCATCGATAGATCGGGTCTTGTTAAATGATATATATTATTTTCAAGCAACTTGAATAAGTTTAAACACATCAAATCTAAAAAATACGTGTTTTACCTTCAATGTGTTGAGTCGAGCATTGAATCTTTAACCTTCTACTCCAAGGTACGTTAGATTTGTGTTTTTATAAACAAATCTAATTGAAAGTAGCAAAAAAGAGCTTTGTGTGAAAGAAATGGGGAATTGTCAATCGAAATGATCAACATTTCCCCCAAATGTTGTGAAATTTTCTTTAAGTTGGTGACATCAGGGAAAATCGAATTAAGGCGATTTTCTCTGATAATCCTTATCTAAGTTGGATTATAAGTTAAATCTCTACCCTTAGATTAGGTTGATTAGTTCCTACGAAATCCTAGCCTTTAATTCAAGTGTCCTAGTTGTGATAGATTAATCATTAGTTATTATCTAGCTTAGTTCCTTATTGTTTTAGGATTAGTTCTAATTCTCTAATTAATCCTAGCCATTAGATTAGATTAATTTAATTCTAACCTTTAGATTAAAGTGTCCAAGATTTAGTTGAACTAATCATTAATTATCCTTTTAATTTGAATCCTAACTAGATTAGAACTAATATTAAATCCTATTGAATCTCAACTATTAAATTAAAATAAGTGTTCCTATGAAATCCCAACAATTGATTTTAACTTAAAGAGTTATGATTGTGTGTGATGCACAAGTTTCCTATAGTACAACCCACCAATCACAATCAGTCAAAGTCAAACCTGTAGCTAACTTACTAAAATTTTAAATTAACCCCTATATTTTTATTAATTACATATTATCCCTATTATTTTAGTTTAGGTTATTACAATCTACCCTCCTTAAGAAAATTTCGTCCTCGAAATTCGTTTACCTGATTGAGAAAAGTTGTAGATAAGTACCTTGAATATATTTCTGTTATTTAAGAAAAACTCTTTACTGAATTCAAACAGTACCTTCACTTGCTTTACCTTGTTGCTGTTCTAGAGACCTTTCCTTGTTGTCGGCGACATTTCGTGACATGCCCCCGATGTTTCTAACACTAATTGAGATTATGGAAATTGCCATTGAAATTCCCATATTTTCTACTAGCTTTGATAGACTCAGACACGAGTCAGTCTAAACGTTTGCATTTTTCGGTCTTTGACTAAAATGTTGCATAGTTCACATGATATTTTAGTGACATTTATAGAAATGGGAATACTTTGGGAATGCCTAGGGTCTGGGGATTAAGAACCCATGTAAAGGTCTTTACGCAACATAATTTGATACATGTCAACTGTATAAAAGGTGAAGACCCACAACTGATTGGCCTACTAATGAGAATTTCCATGCCATAAATCAGTGCGGTTGACTGACTTTGCATCATCTGATTAGCATATTTTATTTTGTAATTTTACTTAAGATTTTCAATACTTTCCACTGTCCAAAAGAAAAAGAAAAATCAAATGGCTAAATTAATTTTATCAAGCAGATACTTGGCACGTTTATATCTTAAATGGGACCCATCGGATGGTTGGTTGGTCCTGATCTTTTTCAAAGGCAAGATACATGTCTAAATCTGGTGCACAAGACCCTTAATGGGTTCTTAAGAACCAGGCCTTACACTTTTCTTTTTATTCTTGACAAGATCTCAGACTTTCATAAGTATCGGATATTAGAATTAAATGAACAACTGCTAAGTAATTTCTTTTAATAATTACTTAAATTTCTAATGAGATGCTGTTTTTTCACTGCTTCACGTAGTGTTGAATTATCTTCTCACAGCCATCTATTATCTTTTGTTTATCCTTGTTTTGCTTCTTTGTATCATTTTATAATGTATGGAGAGATGTTCAACTTTAAGATCTGTGAGCAATATAGATATCAACTTGGTATTTGTATATGTCTTTCTACTGACTTGGTGTAGAATAACTCTATTTTCAGCTGTCAGCACCAATTAGAGCTGAAATTGATCTCAAACTCGGTGGTACCCAGTGCAATATTATTACAAGCCAATTAAAGCCATGGTTGGACTTGCACTTCTCAAAAAAGAAGAAGATGGTGCTTCAGGAGGAAAGTACTAATGTTGAAAGGTCTCAGACAAATGAAATTAAAGTCATTATGTGGACGTGTACCGTGTCAGCCCCAGAGATGACTCTTGTGCTTTATAGTATCAGTGGTTCCCCGCTGTATCATGTAAGACCTATTTGCTGATCTTTATATTATAATTTGCTGCAGGACTATAGGCAGTTAATAGTTTACGAACTTTGTGATTCTTTGTGGAGATTTTTTTCATTCCAGGACTTCAATTTCTTAGAGCTTGGATATCTGCCTGTTACTACTTGTTATAGTTTGTTTGAATTTCTTTAGGTTTTTTCTCCTAAAATTCCTCTATAAGTCGACCCTTTTGGTTCCTTTATTGAGATATGCGTGGCTAATATTTATCATTTGAAGAATTTTAACTAAAAATCTTCATTTCTTTTGGTCATAGGATTTCTAAGCATTAGTTTTCTGTGGTTTTAATTAAATTGGGATATAACATTAAAAGAGCTGGAAGACTAGGGTGTGGCTATTTGAGTCTAGGTGATTTTCCTATTGATTGCTTCTTGGTTCTTTCTATTTTCTGTTTTGTGCTTCCTTGGCAGCCTTTGTCTCCTGCTTTATATATTAGAGTTTCAGCCCTTGCTTTCGTGAATCAAACATTTCTTACTTAATCAAATCCGAATCCCTGACAGAGTTTTTCACCAATCAGCCTGAGAGATCATACATCTGAGAGCACGGCTGCTGCAGCTTAAAAATAAGATACAAGTTATGAGCTCGATAGCATCTATTAGCCCCTTCCCCTTGGCCTCAAATTATGGCTTTCTAAAGACTAGCTCCAATTTATTTAAAAAAGGAAAAGAAAAAATCTTGTAAACTCCTCATTTTTAACATGCATAGAAGACCTTTTTAACCAACTAAAATACATGCTAAAGACTTGCTAGAGTAAGACTACTTGCTAGGAAATGAAGCTAACTTCTACAGAGAAAGAAATGAGAAGCCAAAATAATAATACACCACAAACTGCATATTGTTTCTATTTTGGCATAACTCAAGATGATGCCGAATTGCAAAACCTTGGTCTGGTTGCATCACTGATGGAATAAATTTTGATTACTTTCATTTCTACCGCAAATTTTGTATGACTATTATATAGGGAGCATTTATTTATTTTTTAATATTGCGATGTAAAGATGCACGTATTTGTCGTTTGTATAATTTTCTATATGTAGTTTTGACTGCAGTATATGAGTTGTGAAGCGGTGATATGCATGGGTAATATTTTCTTTGTTTCTCTCTCTCTCTCTCGCTCGCTCACTCAATCTTTGTTGGTTGTTTGGAGTAATGGGACTTTTGATACGTTAGCAATAACTAAGAACTGACAGTAGGGTATCATTGAGTTGGCACCAGTTCAAAATAATCCTCTAATTGAAAAGAACAAGATGTATAGAAGAGCAAGAAGGAGAAGACAAGAAGACTTAGGACAAGATCAGTAGTCCAGATCTGTTGTATGTTCAGATCTAGATGTTTTCAACTTTATATATTTATATTTTAAAGATAAAAAAACACATGTACCCCCTTGTCCTGGCTTGAGGTAAAATACAGTTCTGCCCTTAATTATCACTCAACACTCCCCCTCAAGTTGGTTTGTTGATGTCTATCATGACCAACCTGCACAAAATGCCTTGAAGCCAAGCTCTACTGACTCCTTTTGTTGGAATGTCTGCTAATCAATCCTTTGAATTCACATATGGTGTACATATATTACCTTCACGAAGTTTTTCCTTGATATAGCAATCCACCTCAATGTACTTTATCTTGTCATGTTGGACTGGATTATGAGCAATACTAATGGCTGCTTTATTGTCACAGTTAAGTTATAGGACCCTGAACTTCAACTCACAATTCATATAAAAATATTTTAAGCCATCAGAATTTACACTTGATCTAGTCACAACAGATTGATTTTTGCTCCTCCAAGTGACCAAGTTTCCACCACCTAGTGAAAAGTAACCTGAAGGAGATCTACGGTCAGTAGATGAAACAGCCGAATCTGCATCTATTTACACTTCTGCTCCCAGTCTCTCAGATGGTCAGGATTAGAATCTAGTAATCCCTTCCCAGGAGAGGGTTTAAGATATTGTAGAATTCTGTAAGTTGCTTCAATATGTGTAGTACGTTGAGCATTTCTTCACATACCTACATTGAGAAATGAAAAATTCCTTTTTGTGACCCGGCAATTTCAATCCTGTTCAAGATCTTTAATCTCAAAGTTCTCATCTAAATGCTTCTCAAGTCTCCTAATCATTTCTGGGCCATTACCTGTCAACACAATGTCATATATACAATAAGGGTGTATTCTTCCCATTATGCTTGACAAACAAGGTTAATCTGCTTGGCTTGAGAGTATCCATACTCTTTCACTGCACAACTAAACCTCTCAAACCAGGCACATGGAGATTGTTTCGGCCCATATAAGGCCGTTTTGAGTTTACAAACTTTACTTTCTCTATCAGGAAATTGAAACCTTGGTGGCTGTCTCACTCTCATGTATACCTCCTCCTATAGATTAGTTGTTTCAGTAATAGGAAACCTCTTCTAATCTCGGGTTCCATTGCATTAAGGAGCCATGACATAGCAACTAGTATCAGTTTCCTACTTCTCATAAGCCGGATCTAACATATTTGGTTGTATCCTTCTGTTAATGTAACCCAATCTACCATTACCTCCAATAAACATCTGGACCGATTGTGACCACTTTAAGTAAGTATTTCCTATTTAGCTAGGTAGTCGTGATCTGCATTCTTGGAGTTTCATTGTGAATACGCATTTGTGATACTACACTAGCACCATCAGAAACACCAGATATAACTTCGTTTTCCGACATCCCAACTAACAATAACCTCATTTTTTCCTTTGTAGATCTCGTTTGCTCCGATATTGAGTGGAAATAATTATTTAATCAAAAAGAGCAGGTTGTATGGAAGTGTAGGAAGAAGGAGAAGAGAAGATGTAGGAAAAAATGTAGTTGTCCAGATTTATTGTATGTTCAGATCTGGAAGTTCAACTTTATATATTATATATTAAAGATAAAAAGATAATAATACCTCTTATTAATTACATGTATCCCCATGTCCTGACTTAAGGTAAATTACAATCTGCCGTTAATTATTACTCAACAATAAGGTTAGCAGAAGATTAAGGCAAAGGATCTTATGGAGCTTTGTTCGAAGGGAGCCGTGCGCAAGAGTCTTCATGTTGAAGGGAAAGAGATTAGTTTCGAAGGTTTTGCTGATAACCACAAAAGATGGATGAGAATCACGGAATGTTGTGGTGTGCTCTCTAGTTGGCTGCTTCTTCAAAATGAAGAAGTGGAATGGTTTAATCGAAAGTTGGGCTGTCTTTGTCTTAAGGAAGATGGTTATGGAGTGCTTGGTTCTTCTAGGGTTGAGGGTAGGGCATTATTGCTGGGACTTGGAAGAAACGCTAGAGGATCATACATTAAGCTCTCGCCTTTGCCAAAAATGCTCGTTAATGCTCTCTCTTCTTCCCCAAAGGTCCGGGGAATATCGGGTGGTCGTATCTGAGAGATCATGGCCAGGCAATGCTTTTGAATGTTTCTTCAGAGGTCATTATAGAAGAAGCTCGTTCTGGCGGTGAAGTTTGTGGAGGACTTTGCAATGGGGGTGGTTTCCCTGTTTGTCCTATTAGGGCTGAAGATGGCTTTGCTGCATTATGGAAGGAGAACTCGGTGCCCGGCAGCATTGCCAACTATCGATGGTCTTCTGTGGTGGCTGTTTGCCTTAACGACACAAAATTGGCCTTGGCGATCTGCTGTTACGCTTTGAATATAATCAGAGATTAGAAGCCGCTAGAAATTAAAATCAAAGAAGAATGTTCAGTTTGCTTTTGGTGGTCCTGTGGCTATCAATGCTTGCAAGGCTATTATTTTTGTGAGATCTGAGGAAGAAGCTAAGGTGATTATTACTAAACAATCGGTCATTTGTGAGTCAAGAATGGTGGTCTCGTTCTTCGGGTGGCCATTGGGGGAAGGAATCCATGTGGGGCCGGTGAAGGATGAAGGCGTTTGGGTAGCCATGGAAGGGGTGCCGGCACACCTCCTGGCCATGGAGTGCTTCAAGCTCATGGGGGATCTGTTTGGAGCTCTTAAAGATATTGGTAGAATTACTTTGATGGGAAATGGGTTGGGGAGAGTGGAGTTGTGGGTGAGAGGACCTTTGATTAGAAAGATTCCTAGATTCATCGCATTATGTGATGGGTCTAGCTGTTATGAAATTTTAGTGGAGATTCCGGTGGTTACTCCGACGACTGTGGGGGTCGTTTCCTCTTTTGGGGGGTAGTGAGGAAGAAGACGTACGGCCACTAACGTGGGCACGTGTCGTGGCGGGTGTGGTCTCAGGGCCTGAGAAGAATCTGAATCAGCAGTTGTGTGGGCCCTACTCTAATGCGACTTTAAATTGCAAGGCTATTCTCCCGCCCTGCTCTTCGGGTGAGCCAGACATAGTTTTAGGGGTCCTAGGCCTTGGGTTTCTGGCCCATCTTATGAGGATGTTCGTGGGGGTGCCCAAGAAGAAGATAGGACCAGGCATTCGGCTTTGAAGGTCTTTAGTGCCGAGCCTGGGCCTTCGTTGGAGGCCTGTTTGCACCCTCATTTTGTGCGTAGAGATGGGAGTGTTTCTCTGCGAAGAAGAGATAGGGGGAACAATAGTTCATCTCAGAATTCTGTTTCTCGCAGCAAAGGTTGGCATCGGGGTAGATCAAGGAGAAGAGGTGATATGGAGACGATGATTAATAGAGAAGTTGAGAAGATCTTGAACCAAAGATTGCGTGAGATTCGAAATATGGATTCTGAGTCGATGTTTGTGGAAATCGGGGATGTTCATGTGCTGTTGACGAAGGCGTCTTCTACACATCAGACCTGGTGTGCTTCAGACGTTATGCCAGTAGGAAGGGATATTCCAAGTGGCGTCAGAGCCTCTCCAAGTTCTTCAGGTGGTGGGAGTGAGGATTTGGAGGAGGCCAATGGAGTGAGTGTGCGGTTTCCTTCCCTTGATCGTGTTTGTGATGCGCTGGATATGTGTCAAATTTTTGACTCTTCATCTTCAGTCAGACGGATGAAGGGTTATCTGATGGTCTTAATGTGGTCAAGTGTGAAATTGAAGCTTCTTATTCTTTCGATTCGGCTTTGAAGGGTCAATTTGCAAATCGGATCAGTGTGGGAACAGCGACTGAAATGAAGGAGGTTGTCAATGAGGATTCATTGTTGCTAAGTAATGTTTCCAAGCCTGACAGGGCTGAGGATAGCCTTCTTTCTCCCCAGAATTTTATCTGCAATGTTTCAAGACATGGGGAGCTGTTATCTTTCCTCCCTCGTTCCGGGTTAATTGACGGTCATATTCAAGGGTCTCCTTTTTTCTTCTCAATCCTTCAGCGTCTACTGTAGAATCCAGAAATAATGAGGTAATATTAAATTCAGGTCGGTTTGTTTTTCCACACTGTCTTTCGGTCGACTTCTCTTCTTTTGGAGATACTCACTTGCGTGTGCAGGATGGACTGGACCCTCTTGCCTTCTTCCTAGTGAAAAGTCTGCTGTTTCTGTGATACCAAATATCTGTTCTGATTCAGTTGCGAAGCTTGCCCAGGGTTCTTTGCCCCCGTCTGTGGTGGAGAAAGTTTTGGGGTCTGGAGTGGTTGCTAGTGGGGAGCGTGATGTTTGGGAAGGACTTGGGATTATTGCAGCTGACTTCCAAATTGAGGCTTAAAATAAAAATGGTGAAGTTTCATCATTAGTTGATGTTGTGAACAAGTTCAGAGATAGGTTTAAAAGGAATGGATGAAGTTGGTGGTGTTAACTGTTAAGTCTTAGGAAAATAGGGAAATGGAGGTTAGCCTGCAGTACCATAGGAGAAAACCTAGATTGCAGGACATGGTAGGGGAGTCCAGAGTTAATGAAGATTATCAGCTGGAATGTTAGGGGTTTGGGTGGGAGTGGGAAAAAAAGAGCAGTGAAGGAGTTAGGTAGGAAAGTAACGCCAGATATCTTTGTGATCCAGGAAACTAAAATGGAGTCGTTTTCCAAAGTGTCAATTAGGCAACTGGGGGATTTTTTTTTTTTTGATAAGTGATGAATTATATAAAAGAAGGGAATAAAAAGGAAAAACGAAATACATGAAAACCCTAGCTGGAGAGACTCTCTCTAGCAATGGCCAAAAACCAAACTCACAAAACTACAAAAAACCCCAAGCCCCACACTGTGGAAGGCAACGCCAAAACAAGATCACCAAATACATCAAGCCTCCTCCTGTAACATCTCCAACTCCGAAATCCCCTTGAACATGGTAGTCCTCCCCATACCCCTCCTAGCCAAATCCTCAGCCGCCGAGTTGGTCCCTTGAGACACCAGATGGAACGAGATATTCCAGTCTTTGCAAAAGGACCGCGCTAGACAGACAAGATGTGAGAATCGCCAAGGACACTGCTCAGGTTGCCCCATCCAATCAATGATAGAAGAAGAAGAGCACTCTACGATCAAGTCCCGGAATCCCTGCAT
>JAUPMG010169805.1:0-10623 GCA_031762675.1 Pachysandra terminalis
ATGTTTAGACTCTAGGATTATACCTTATATATTCCTGAATTTATGTACTTATTGGCTCGTGTAGCTCATGCTTTTTACAACCAACATTTCAGGCTCATTTGTCGTGGTGGCTACAGAGGAGTTTGAGGTCTAGGCAGACCTTTCAGTTCGTAGAGTTTAGTTAATAAGAGACCGGTTGCGTATAGCACTCTGATGACTTGTTAACTTTAGTTTAGAGTTAGATATACTTTTCTTAGAATTTTTCAGACTCAGATGATGTAATATTAGTTACTTATATCTTACTAGAACATTATTAGAACTTCTGCTTATGTTTTGACTACTGTTACCACTCCCGTAGCGATATGGGGTAAAGGTCGCAGCTTAATCCGAAATTTTAAATTTCTGGTTTGGGTCGTGACAGAATATGCCTTAGATTTTAATATTGATTAAAAGGAATGATATCGTAGATAGTGTGGTAACCAATATCCTAAATATTCCTAGTCGTTCAGAATTGTTGAATTAACACTCGATGATTCGGTTAGACTAGCTTGTGGGGTGTTTTCTCTTAGAGAATGGTGAATCTCAAAAACATTAGTGTGAGACACTAAAACAACCATGAGGGGACTTACTAAAGTTGTAGTAAGGGCCTGAACGTGATCATCCTTGATACTCCACATGGTAATTTTGCTTAAAGCTAAAATGGAATGTCTAAGTTGTGATGATGCTTGTGATCTTCAAACTTGAGGTACTAGGTGATCTTTTAGATGGGTTGCTATACTTTGATAATACTAAGTATTGTCTTCTAACCTAAAATTTCAAAGGTATTAATTGGGTATAGTGAAACGTCTTAGTGAACACTTGAGTATGTGAGATAGGATCTATCACCCTCAGCAAAGAGGGATGTGTCCTATGTGATTCGATTTGATATAATTCAAACTAAGTCTCTGGCCAGGGCAGTGTGATGATTGGGATGAGATTCCAATTGGTATCACAAGATGAATTATATTATCAATCAAATACATATGATCGAACTAGGGGTTTTGACTTTTATCGATACCCTATTGGTTTTTTCGGGATCACAAAGATAGAAAGATCGAATAGCACGATAATTACAACTGAGGAGGAGCCTAGGGTTTTAACCCTATGCTTTATATAAAGGAGCAAGCATGCCCCTCTTTGATTTTGATTGTTGCTAGTTGCCAAAATAGGTTTTGGAAACCTTCTATCATGGGAATCCACCCTACCTCCCTTAGTGATTTTTGGTAATTGTATGAGATACAATTAAACCTAAAATCCACTGATCAGAGTTAATACTTCGTGTGGATATCGTTAGAGGCGGAACACTTGTGCCGCTCTTTGGAGAGCCCCAAGAAATCATACCTCTGGATTCAACCGGCTAAGAGGTTGAAGCATACGACAAAGGTAATCGATTGCTTTTGATTAAAAATTATTTATTTTATGCTTATTATGGACGGATTCATGGATAGGTAATTGGGGATTAAATTAATTAATTTTAATTTCCGCTACGCATATCTGTTCATTCATACCCCGATTCCCATCACCTAGGATTCCCCCCTAAAAGAGAAAGGATTGTGGCTTTTCTACCACGGGAAGTATTCCTTAAAAGAAAAAAAGTGATTTTTCTACCTAGGGTTTCCCCCTAAAAGAAATGGTTTGAGCACATTCCTATGACAAAGTGTCCTAGAGGAGATGTGGGATTGAAGTTTTGGTTATGCTAGGCCTAACACCCATTGATTGCATTGCATTCATTTCATGTCATCATTTGCATTGCATCATATTTCATTGTGTTTTGATTGGATGTGCTCATCATCCGTGTGTTCATAGTATCCATTTGCATGTATTGCATTGCATTGATTGTTATGTGATTGTGATGCACTGTGTTGTGTGATTAAGTATTTGACTTTGTGTGTTATGTGATTAAATGTTTGACTTGGTGTGAGGTGTGATTATGATGTGAACTATTTATTGATGTGTGAATGTGATTGATTGTGTGGTTATTGGTTTGATTATCAACAAGAGTGTATTGACACTGTTGAAAAGGTTCCATGGGAGTTGGTAACCTTGGATGTGGGTATGTATCATGATGGAGTGCATGAGTACATGGAATATATATATATATATATATATATAGCTTGTATTTATACGTGTGCCATGACCGAGTTTCATGATGATATCGGTAATTGCTTAAGATGAGCATGATGATGAAATGGATTATGATCGTGATTATGACTATAATTGTGAATTGGATTATGATTGTGATTATGACTATAATCGTGAATGCGATTATGAGTATAACCATGCATATGACTATGATAACATGATATTATGATGAGTGATAAATTGCATGAATTAACCTGTCTCATTATATGATTATGAAAATAACAGTTGTAATTACTTTAGATTATTCCTACTGGGCCTCCAAGCTCAACCCTTATGTTGAAATAGGTGAACCATTAGAGAGGTGGCATGACTAGGACGGGAGGTCTTAACTAGCTGTGAATAAGACAAAGAAGCTTTAAGAATTAGGAATTGTTGATGGCCTTTGATAGATTTTAATAGTTGTGCGTTGACCTTTAGTGGGCAGTAACAATGTAATTGTTAGTTTGAATTCGGATTTTATTTATGATGGTTGAATTTTGGATAATGGATTTTGTTTAAATTTTATCAGACTTCCGTTGTATTTAGTATGCTCTGTTGTATCTCGGATTATTTGTTGGTTTGGCCGCATCCATGGTTTTGGATTCGAAGGTCATTCCCTTGTGGGTCCTTGAGATCATATATCTCGAATTCGGGGCATGACAGTTTATCTCGTTGGGTTTTTTTGGGTGGTGATTGAGTGAATGGACTGCAACAATGGTTGATCTCAGTTGCAGATAATGTTTGCAAGGGAGAAGGGAAGAGAAATACAAGAGACGACTAAGCATGGGTATTTTGCTTACTAACATGCACCCCTTTCTTCAAAGCATTTTCCCTTTTTTTTTTTCTTCTCTCTCTCTCTCTCTCTCTCTCTCTCTCTCACATCACCGAGATCCTCCTTGGTGACCCAGACTACAACTACTTCATTTAGATTAAGCGAGATCAACAGTCGCCAGACGATGACATGCCTAGTTCTACCCCACTCTGCCATGTCAGCTCTCACTGAAAAACATAATTTTTTTCGTCAGCAAGGAAGCTCTAAAGGCACAACCCTCACCACCACTCTTTACTAGACTATGAGAAACACTTCTGACAATCTTGAATCTGTCAACATTATTGACCTTAAAGGCGGTAAGGTTCGCTTCTGCCCGACGGCTCCTGGATCCAAGCTCGACACGTCCTATACCAAATGCGTTTAAGCAGCGTTTGTGCATCATCTTCGTTCTCGAGATCGTGTGCCGATCTCAAGAAAACGCCATGAAGTGAACAATCAGAAGACTGTTGAAGCGGGGGCTTCCATCGTTGTGCCGGTCAATCTCATACTCCGGTTGTAGAGGCGTGAGTTGGACAATCCCCAGCCTTTCCCTTTCCTTTTTTCATTGTTTATGTTTGACCAAGTTATCCCCAGTGGAGTCGCCATTTATGTAGAGGTCCTTTTAGTTAAGGTCGGGATGGTCAATGACAATCAAAACCTAAATCGGCTTTCCGACCATATCTTGTTTGCTAGATCTAGAGTAAAGGATGGAAAGGGATTTCTCCGTTTTGTTCTTGTGGGGGTCTTTTTTGATCGTATCAATCATCTGCCTAAATCGACTTTCCGACCGTTTGGATGATCACCATGCCATCAATCAGAAGAGAAGAGAACAAGACAAAGACAATGTTTTTATGTGGTTCAACCAAACGGCCTACGTCCATGGTTGCAACTGACTTTTCACTATCTCAAATATTTTGTACAAATTACAAGGTTACAACCCATTTCTTCAAACCCTTATGTCTATTAGAGAGAAGATGAAGATCAGATTCCAAAAGAGAAGACCCCCCTCCCCCTCCTCTTTCCTATGCTTTTTAGCATATTTGTAGGAAGTAGTCTTCAAAGATATTCTTACATCAAGTGGTCATCAAAGATATTTTACATCGAGTGGTCATCAAGGATATTTACATCAAGTAGAGTCATCACTTCCTATCCTTTCAGGATATTTGTAGAAAGTAAGGGTTTGTTCGCATTTAGTGCCAACCCATGGGCATTTGGTGCACGTTCGCATAGAGACCAAGATCGAGCTATGTGTATTCATTTTCATTATGATCATCTTGCTAACTGATCATCTTGTTCCAAGTCTGCATTCGTCGTTCCTCTTCTCGAGAGGAAGCGCCTTGAGCAGAAAGAGATGACATTGTTCTTTGTTTAAGCCTATGATGGCGTCTTCTTACGAGATAATGTCAATGTTCGGTGGTGGTTTAATAACAATGTCTTGTTGTAAAAATAGTAATGGCATCCCGCCATGGAGTAGTAGTGACATCTTAATGATTTTGCTAATTTAATTATCTTTTAATGATATTTGTCATCTACAAGTTTTCAACCCGCGGATCAGGTTTGGGTTGAGGATTTTCAATTCGCAAATAAACGGGTTGGGTTGGGGTTAGCCCATTGAGTTGTCAGGTTATTTAACTATACGTTTTACTTGGTATACCTAAAAAATATATACCAATTATATATATATATAATGTAAGGGATAGAATATTTTCTTTTCCATTTTTTCTCTTTCTTTCTTCTCTTATATGGTAGAGCTCGGTTACTAGAGGCTGGAGCATTAGAGAAGTAAAGTAGAATATTGTACGGTATAATACATTTTTATTGTTTACGTGAGATTAAATAAGATTATAGGAAAAAAATAAGTATTAAATTACAATATCATTGTAATTTGTAATCAGGTTTATTATACAATACATTAGATGAGGTATTTAAAAATAAATAATAACAAATTTAGTAAACTTAAATGGGTCAAACGGGTTAAGACAGGTTGGGTACGAGTTTGATTATTTTAACCCGTTTATTAAATAGGTGAATTTGAATTGAGTGCTAAGCCGTTAATACCCTATATCAACCCGACCCCGAACCCGCTCAATTGCCACCTCTAATTATGCAATACAAAAACTCTGGGTTGTAAGGGACGTTTCAGAAAACACCTAGTGTTTCTGCTTTTTTTTTAGAAATGTGAACGGGGGCAAGTCGAGTTAACCATAAAGTCAAACCATTCCGGCCAACCCTGTGGGGTTGCCTTCTGATTGGTTTAAAAAATAACTCCAACCGATCACTGGCGACCCCACAACGTGGACAACACCGTTGGATGACAGTTGATTTTCTTTCAAGTCACCGTGGACCACACCTATTTTCTTCCAAGTCACCGTCGAACCGTGGGCCTCAGCTCATTTTTTTCCAAGTCACCGTGGGCCACAGCTCATTTTTTTCCAAGTTCCAATCCAACCCAGCTCATTCCAACTCCCAATAAATACACCCCCGTTGAAAGTTGAAACCCCAACATGATTCATTCAATCACCGATCCCCAGATTCCGAATCTCGGAAATGGAGAGAACCCCAGAAGATAAGGTCGGGAACGGCTTTGATTCGATCTCCGATCACGATATGAAGACGACGATAGTAGAAGAAGCACGGGAGGAAGAAGAAACCCTGTCGATTGAGAGGGTCTTCGAGAGCAAAGAGGTTCCGTCATGGCAGAACCAACTCACCTTCAGAGCTTTCTTCGTGAGCTTTATTCTGGGGATCTTGTTTACCTTTATTGTGATGAAGCTCAATCTCACAACGGGGATTATCCCGTCCCTTAACGTTTCTGCTGGTCTTCTAGGGTTCTTCTTCGTTAAGACATGGACTAAGTTTCTGGACAAATCTGGGTTGTTGAAGCAACCTTTCACCAGACAAGAGAACACTGTCATTCAGACTTGCGTAGTCGCCAGCTCCGGCATCGCCTTTAGCGGTATGTTTCTTAAATCTCCGGCGATTTTCACTGTCTTTGTCTGTCTCTCGCTCTGGTTTTGATCTTCTTTTTCCTTTTGTCTTTTTTTTTTATTCTTTTAAGGGTTCCTAAGAATGATGCAACACCGCTAAATAAATAAATAATTGTGTTTTTAATTAATTTAGCATTGAAATCTTTATTTTTAATTTTTCCTTTTCCAGCAATTGAAAATTACTTGTGATACTTTCTTTATAAAAAAATAGATATCTATTAATCTTATTTAACATTTTTTTTAAATAAAATTATTTATATATATATTTTTTTTATAAAATTCCTCATAAATATTTTTTTTTTCAAGTCTTAACCCCAAATGTTTTTGAAATATCAAAAAATCAACAATTAATATGCATTTTGTTCCATCACGGATTGGTGGCATTCCCGCTCTCAAAATACGGATTCGCGTTCTGAACGCTAAAACGTCACCTTATAATCACGGATTGTGCAAGTTGAAATAGTACATGCACACTATGGATATGATAACGAGTTAATCATCGGCGACGGTGTCGGAGTTACTGCTTTGTCGTTTTGCTTATCCTACCCCTAACTACGTAGCCCTTTTTCTTTTATTCCTGGGTATCTCCAAGCTGATGGTTACTTGATCTTCTTATGGGAGTCGGAGAATTCTACTATGCCCACCTCGGTAGTAACAACCGATTGTTAAAGATTTTACATATAAAAAAATTTGACGGCTTACGTATGACCTGATTATAAGTGTTTTAAAATATAAAATATTTTTTAAATTTAAATCTTTAATTTTTTAAATAAAATATATATTTAAAATATAGTTGAATAACATCTAAGAATAATCCAGTGTTCCGTAGAACAGCGGACATCAACGAGCAGGTATTCTGGACGCTCGTTGATGAACAAGACACAAGTGGTGAATGGATCGAGATCTTGATAGCAAAAGTGGATAGATACCCTATCGCTATCCGATGCTTGGCCCACATCAGATAAAGATGTTTTTCTATTCTCTTCTATTAAAAGAAGTGGAAGAAAACTTGGAATCAGATCTCTCGGTAGAGTCGAAAGCTTCGGCTTCCTGGAATCAACCGAAACGATATTGTCTTTTTCATTGGACTGATGGTTAACGTGTCAATTGGAGCCACATACTTAAGTACATTTAAGGTGAGTAGGCCAGTGTGGAACTGTGAATTTCTCCGTCTATTTGTCTTTTTTTGTCGCTGTCGACCGAGCCGTGTAGACCGGAAATTTCTATGCCTCAACGCTCACTCGCTAGCTCCAACCAAGGTTTTAAAGACTAGATCGGTCGCCGGCCGATCCCGTCTGGTACAGAAAACAATTAAAAAAATTAAAAATTTCGGACTGGCGTTGGACCGGCCGGGATGGTGGTCGCCGGACTGACAGACTGGCAGGACCGGTCGCCTAATCGACAAAATCGGTCGCCGAACCGGCAAGACCGGTCGTCGGAGTGCCAGAACCGATCACGGACTGCCAGTCCATAACCTGACGATACAAGTGTTTGTACCGCGAGTTGGAACCGGACTGGCCGGTACGGACTGGTATCAGCCGATTCTTTAAACCATGGCTCCAACACAGGGTTGTGGGTCTGGTTCCTTCCGGTCAAACATTTAAGAATGTTATGGCATCTACAAATGGTCAACAAAAAACGGAATCTGTTAGATGACAGTTCGAATCTCCATGGTCAATAAATCTGGCTCATCCACTTTATTGACTCTTCTTTTCAACTTTGGAACTTTTTTTTTTTTTTTTCTTTTTTTGGTTTATACGACTATATTGGGATGGAGATGATTAGGGCTACAAACTAGCCAAGCTCAAAAAGAGGCTCATTATTTTAACGAGCTCAAGCTGGGCTTGAGTAGGCTTGGCTCGGTCTTATATATATATATTAAGCATTGAATACAAATTTAGTGGTGGTAGTGGTCTTATATATTAAATACAAAACATTAAATAAGTTTAGCTGTTTTTTTTTTTTGTTCAGCCTTTCATGAGTTGAGCTTTCGCGAGCCGAACTTTTCCCGAGCCGAGCCTGAGCTTTGAAAAAATTAGCGAGCCTGAACCTGGAAACTTTTACTGAACCCGAGCAGAGCTAGGCAAAGCTCGGCTCGGCTTGTTTACAGCCTTAGAGATGATGAGATCTAATACAAGTGGCAATTGGTTGGGTTGAGCTCGGTTGAGTGTTTATTTGTCAACACAAATTCGACCCATTTAAAAGAATCTAAACCCTAACTTATTTTACTTTTTTTTAGTTATATAAAACTTATTTAAAATGACTAGTCAATGGACGTGCTTTGCACGTGATAGTTGTGAATATATAAAATACTATTTATTTAATTTTTTTATATCACGCAAATAAAATATTATTGATTTGATAATAAAAACTTAACAATGTCACTCCCAAATTTTAATATCACAGTTTATAAAAATAATTAGTAATAAAATATTTGAACCTTAATATTATTCAATTCACTAATTAAGTACAAGTACTTAAATATTTTTAATTCTATCTTTAACTAATTTATTGGACCTTTATTTTATTTTGTATTAGTTATCTCTTCTAACTTTATTTAGTAATTTGGTATTTATAAAGGTTACTAAGGTGAAGCTTTTGGGTACTAAAACATAAAATAAAATTCTTGATTCCTATAATCTAATGAAAATACAATGTTGAATAGGTCTTATTTATGAGAATATCTATAAAAATATTAGTAAAAGAACTACTTAATAAGTTTAAAATAAATGATAAGTTCATGATTCTTTTATTAATTAAATTCTTATGAAGTACTATAAAATTAATTAGTTATATAAAAGAAATTGCTTTATTTTTTTATTATTTTTATAAATTTAATTTAAATATTGTAAAAGATGAAATAGCTTTCTAAGATCTAAAATAATATCATAATATTGAATTACAAAACTCATTTGATCAAGATGATAATTGACATATTTGACTTTTTTATATTCCAAAATCTAGGGTATTATTATATTTATATTAATATTTATTGATTTATAATTAGCATAATTTTTAGGAGTCTAGCTTTTTATGAATTATTTTTAAATTTAGTCATTAAATAAAAATTTAATTTTCTTAATATTAAAATAATTTATATATTTAATAAGTACTTTTGGATTTCTTGATAGAATATCTAGGGTCAAAACTAGGGTCGATTACATAATGGACCTTATGAGAATGTTCATGCAAAATATCAAAATACATGGTTATATTTTAAGATATTTTGTAATTGTTAAATAGAATTTTCCATTTTTCATAATTATAATTACCATCACATTTAATAGCATATCTTTTTTTCTTTTTTTTTTTTGAAAGCATATCTTTTATTTTTAACTTTAATATGAGCTCAATTTATATCTAATAAATATATTTTAGTGTAAGCTAGCCCTTTCTTAAATCTTTTATAGTGCTTGTTAATTAATATATACTAAACATAAAGGTGTTGATTTATAGACTAGAGTAGGATACTAACAATAAAGATGTTTTAGTGAAAAAAAAAAAAAATAGACCGAAAAAATAGTTAAGAAATACAATTTTCTTTACTTAATTGGAAGAGTAGTGTCTAAGTAGGATACTAAAAAATTGGAGGGTGTTTTAGTCTAAAAGAATGTACTGAAAAAATTCCTTAAAAATACAATTTCCTTTTAATAGTAGTATAGTAGTTAAAAGAGATATTATATTAGATTAAGTACGAAAAGATTATTGCATATGTCATGCATAAATTATATTATTGTGAAAATATTAATTCTAACTTGCCCCAATATTGTTGGCTTAACTGGAATTGTGTTAGATTTTGCTACCCCTACTTAGAAGGATTTAGCTATGTCCACCAAAGGTGGTTCTAGATCGGGCAATGGGTAGGGTTTGAGCGGGTTGTAAATGGTTTTGAGCTTAAACAAGTTGGGTCGGGTTCAATCCTTTGGGTTGGGAAATCATGGAACGGAACTCAACCCGTCAATAAATGGGTTGAACCCTTAATTCGTTTATTATTTATTTAATTAATTAATTTTAAATTTTAAATTGGGATGAAAGGTAACCTCATTTAATATATTAAATTTTAATAAATATTATAAAATATTTAATAAGCATGATTTCTTTTAAAAAAAGAAGAATAAGTATTTCTAACTTATGAATAAGTTTTAAAATACCTATAAATAATAAAATAATTATAAACCTATAAAAGACCTCTGATGGGTTGGTGGATTGGGTTCAGGTTGGCCAGTATTCAGACGGGTTGGCAAAACCTAAACCCAAATCAACAAATGGGTCAACTTAAACCCATTTAATCGAGTTGGATTCAGGCC
Source organism: Pachysandra terminalis (assembly GCA_031762675.1). Taxonomy (NCBI): domain Eukaryota; kingdom Viridiplantae; phylum Streptophyta; class Magnoliopsida; order Buxales; family Buxaceae; genus Pachysandra; species Pachysandra terminalis. Next base: position 10,245 of record JAUPMG010169805.1, read on the forward strand.
AGTCGGTTTTGAAATTGTTAGCTCTAGGTGGTTCAACCATATGCTTGTGTGGACCTTAAGATCATCCAATGTTGTTAATGTTATCAAAACATTGAATCTCAATTTTTATTGTGGAACTGGTTGGGAAATTCCTAGCTGGTTGAAATTAGGGATACAACTCGATTTAATTTGGTTCGGGTTGACTCCAACCCAAAACTGAACCAAGGTTAATGAAGGTTAACTCAAAATTGAACCAAACCAAATTGAGAACCACCCTCCCCAACCCAAAAACAGAACTGAATTGGAAAGGCAAATCCTAAACCCAAACCAGTCTAACTTCAATTGCAGTTTGGGTACAGTTTGGATCTGGTTAGGAGTGCAAATACAATACTTTTTTTAA
>JAUPMG010169836.1:0-10622 GCA_031762675.1 Pachysandra terminalis
TTCTGTACTTATATGGGCATTCCAAGCTCACTGTAACCTCTTATGTTGCAGGTTGAGTTAGATTGATCGTGATGATTTGCAGTAGCAGCCTTAGCATTTCCATTTACTTTTACTCTGTTATTGGTAGTTCTGAATTTGGATTTTTTATATTGAATGGTTGTAAGGCCCATCTGAGTGCCGACTTTGTTTAGTTCCGCTACTCTATGATGAATTGAGATTGTTCTTTTCATTCATCTTATCTTGGATTTTGGTATGGCAATCCGCGGTCCAGGAGTGGATCCCGAAGGTCTCGTCTCGAGAATCGTGACATTCCACCTTGGGATTAGGGTCACGGATTTCGGGGCGTGACAATAATTATCAATAATAGGAGTTACTATACTTTGACAATATCCAAATTGACGAAGTACCATAAGTGGTACATATGGAGTAATTTGATGGGTTCCAACTAGCAGAATGTATTGGCACCCAGACATAATTATAAAGTAAGTGTAATTCTCCTCAGGATTCAAATATCATGCTTGCGGTTGTTTGCGTATATTCAAATATCTCGCTCCTTCAACATACCAAGAAACAGGTATGCTCCAATAACCAAACTTAAAAAAATTTATACATAAAAGAAAATATTGAGTATATAGGGAAAAAAAAATTCTGTTTGCACATTAACATTCAAACCCACCTATAAAATAGCTGCACATCCAAGAAGCTCCACCTCATCCTTCACTGAACACTTTGAAAGGCTCACTAATATATCTACTACTATCATAGGTACAATCGTTTTTTCCTCACTAGATTCATTCTTAAATCCATCATTATCTTGCAAAGGAAGCCATGAACATATTCTTTATTTGTTGGCAAAAGGAAATTTCCTTAGTATAGCAAGAGTTAAGGCATTACATCTACTTTTGTTATCTAGTTTCTTTTCATGGTAGAGCTCTAAAATTAATTTCAAAGAACAACAGTGACACTCTTCATTACCATCTCTTTCTAAATGGTTCTTTTTTATTGAAAAATCCTTTGTGAGATCGCTAGCATATCTGGATATACTATATCACCCTCTATAGACAAATTTAACAACTTGCTTATCTCCTCAACAATTAGACACATCTCAAAATTTCTAAATATAAAAACTGTATTCCCCTGACACCAACACTTAACTGTTGCGTTAATTAAACTCCAGTTGAGTTTAATCTTTGCAAGCATTAGAGTATTCCCAAGACCTGTTTCTCTAGACCATTTCATCGTAATCAATGCATCCATTGCGTATATAACATCAAGTAGAGTAGCATCACATTGATATTTTGTCAAATTGGCAAAACTATGGCTTTTACAAATTTTGTCGTTAGAAGGCCTAAATGAAAAACTTGAGCTTGATGTAGGAATCTTAAGTATGACCTTGATCTATAGACCAAAACAAAATGACCAATTAATAATAACGTTAATTATTGCATGCTTTAACATATGATATTGTTCTATTGAAAATGATTAATAATGTATAATATAAATCTAAGTGTTGTTAAACTAAAATAAGTATATTGTGATTACTGCATTTTATATACTGTTCCAAATAAATCAAATATAGAAACTTATTAGCATTCAAATGGTGCATTGATATTTCAATGCATTTGAACCAATATTTTATAAAATAATAAAAATAAAAATTAATAGACGTCTACACAAACCATCGACAAATGCTGTATATATGTGACTCCAGAACATAATACTTCAAGTGTAAGGAGAAGCAATTAGTTGTAGAATAGAACATATTAGAATACTAATCTACTGCACAAACAAAACATAATACCTTTAGTTGCAGAACAAATTACCTTTCATGTTTTTGACCGATCGGAGGAGGCTTTTTGTCACATGCTTTTTAGTTGCTGAAGAAAATACGTTTTACTTCCTTCAAACTTTAGGTGAAATGTTCCGTTTTCTTTGTCGGAGATGATTGGCGCTTCATCTTCTTCGGATTTGAAATTATTTTCAAAAGTCTAGAGCATCCTATTTTCGGTATATTATAAATATTCAGCAGTCTTTCATTCCTTCCTTTTGAAATCGCAGACTTCATTAAATGATGTACAATAGGTACAATAGTTTTTTTGACTTTTTGTTATTGGGTAATTTGCATTTAAACCCCCTCAGTTATCTAATACTAGCATACAGACTCCCTTCTGAAATGGCAATAACATCCCTGAGTTTCGAACTTAATGGCAAAGACACCTTTCTAGCCAAAATAATTGATAATAAGACGATTTTACCCTTTAAAACACAAAATGACCTTGACACTCTTTTCTTAAAAAATTTAATTTCGATTATACCCTTTATCTCACTCCACCACCACCACTGCCACCCTCATAACCACCACCACTGCCACCCCACCACCACCACCACCACCTGGCAGAGACACCCTTCCAGCCAATATAATTGATAATAAGACGATTTTACCCTTTAAAACACAAAATGACCTTGACACTCTTTTCTTAAAAAATTTAATTTCGATTATACCCTTTATCTCACTCCACCACCACCACCACTGCCACCCTCACCACCACCACCACTGCCAGGTGGTTAAGAACATAATTGTTCTTTGCATGTGATAGTTAAGAACATAATTGTTTTTTATTATTTTAATTTATTAGTTTAAAAATAAGACAATCTACTTTAATAAAATAAATGAATGTGTTTGTGAAATTAATTAATTAATTACACCTATGTATTTTAATTTAGAGGATGAAATTAATTTAAGGAGGATAGATTGTAAGAACCTAAAAAGTAAAAATTAGAAAACTATTTTATTTATAAGGGTATAATAATAATTTAATAGGATTTTAATATGAACTATATCCTTATAACAATTTTGTACTTACTATATATGTATTTTAATTAAGTTATTGTATGAAGATCTTGTATGATCATACATCAAAGCATAATCTATTGTTTAAGGCTCAATTAATTAGCCTTGGGCTTAATTAATTAGTCTTGGACTTAATTTAAAGTAATTGGACATTAAACTGAATTGGGCTTAAGTGATTAAGTATGGGATTTAATTAAATCAATTAATTAGCTTAATGGGCTTAAGTTGTTCCTTAATGCCCAAACCAATAAATTAAACATTAAAATATTATAAATTCGTTTTAAATTAATAACTTCATGAAAACTTAAGTTAGAGTTGAATTAAGAGTCCCAAATAGTTTAAAATAGAAGTATACTTATTGTATTAGGACTATTGGTTGTTTCTAACACCTGATACTATAAAAAGAAGCCTTTTAGGTCAATCTAAACCTAGAAAAAAGATAGGAAATACAGAGAATCTTTTGGGAGAAGAGATCTAACATCTCTAAACCCTAGAAGCCTAGAAGATCAAGAAAGAAGAACCAACATCAAAATTCTGCAGTTATCATGTGAGTTTTCCTTTAAACTTATTGTGTATTTAAGCCTAAGCATGTGTTATAACATGAAGGAATTCTTGTGATTTATTTGTAAACCCTTCCTTATGTTTTTATATATAAAATTCAGCAATAAATATTCAATAAAGATAGAGAAATCATCATTATATGTTAAGAGACCTAAAAGAAGAACAAAAACTGGAGATTTATCAAACGTATCGATTAAAGAACCAATGAATTCTTTTTAGATAATTTATTTTATATTTTTTTTATGATTCTCCTGTTCATTAGGAACACATTGTTTTAAATTTTAGATGATTCCAATAAGTATATCAAAAGTTATGGCCAAAATACCAAACATACGTCAAAGCTGAAAACCCAGAAAATGCTCTCGAGTTAGCCTGCCGATGACCTGCGGTGTACTGTGAGTTTGCCAACAGCCTACCGAAAACATATTTTTTGGGACCTTTTGACACTTTGACCCGTTGGACACTTGTATTAGGTAAATTTAGGTATTTTTGAATACTTTTCAATGTTAGGATTGTATTACATGTTTTGATCTACCTATACCCCGTAATTAAACCTATTAAATCCTTGACCATAGGGTGAATTATTAAACCTAAGAGTGATTAGCATGCTAAACTCATTACTAACCTTAATAGGCATAGTATAGGAATGTCTAGATCATAGTATGATGCATGTGTGTGTTTCTTGATTGATTGGGTTGTATATTTAGTAGTCTAATAGGTGTTATATATGACCTTGTATATGTTTTGAATAACTTATGATAATTATTCTGTGTGTGCATTCTTCATTCTTAAATAAGATAAAATCGACCATATGTATCTATACCTAGTTATAATTCATTCATTATGTAAGAGTGTGTTATATATATATATATACTGCCTTATGTGCATTCTTATAGTTTAGAATCATGGGAAGGTGACTCATGTGTTTGCTTGATGAGTATGATGTGTGTGAGCATTGTATAATATGTTGATTGAATTGCATTTAGTAATTAGGTCTTAATCTACATGTGGGCAATGTGACTTTTATCAAGTCCAATGAGTTTGACTTGATACTTGGATTCCGATGAGGACTTGCTAGATATGATTCTAGTTGAGGTGATAGTGGAAACATTAGATACTTCTCTTAGTTTGTGTGTGTGAGGATATTTTGTGCATGATGTGACTGTTATTTAGTTTTCACCCAAGGTGAGGGATAGGCCTTTTATGGGGGTCCCAAGAGACTTGTGGTAAGATTATAAGTGAGGGAGTGCACTTCCCAATAGTCAAATCATAAGACATAATTTTGTTAGTAGATCAAGTAATGTATATGGTTCACAAGGAACAGTTCACATTGGTGAAGCTCTAAGATACGTCCCCGTGATTGAAAATAAGAGTGGGGTTGTGCCCATTAGGTCAAAGCCCTTAGAAACTACGATGCGCACGTAGAATAACCCCTATTTTGGCCGTGTATCCAGGGGATGATTTTCGTCTTGGATAGCTAAGGGTTGGATCGGGTATGGGACATGCACTATTCGAATGCCAAACAAAATGTATTGCATTTCATATTCTTGTATTTGTTATTCTGTGATAGTCTTGTGTATAATGTACATTGACTTGCATGTTATCATATAGAGTTAGGCATATTAGTATAGGAGACCAAGTTGTATGGACTTACCCAAATACCAACTGAGATGGGAGAGAACTGCATCATGTCGTGTGTGTATTGTTTATATTTACGAGATACTAATTATTTTTGCAGTTATTATATCATCTTATTATTTTCTCACAACACGTGTTTTCGAGTAAATACCCTGATTTGAAGGGGCTTACTCATCCGAGCTTTCGGCTTATATTGTTGTTTATTAACAAATTTTAGGTATTAGATGAATTCTATTGGAGAGAGCTGCTATATGGGGATAATGGGCATAGAAGATAGATGTTGGATCATTATATGTTAGATTGTAGATTTATTTCAATTCATTATAGAAACAAAGTGTAACTTTTATTAATATTTATTAGAATTAATATATTACTTTCGCTTATGTTTTATATTATTTATCTCCACTCTTATTGTGTTGGGGTGAGAGTTGCATCCTCCAACCTTTTGGGTATCCCAAGGATCTCTTTAGGTTTGGGATGTGACATCCTTAGACTTAGGAACTTTGGAATAATCTTAGATGAGTAAAAACTAAAAATAAAAAAAAAAGGCTTTTAATGAAGAGATGAAAGAGAAATGGATTTTAATTAATGTTTTACTTTTTATTCATTGTAAAATTTAAAAATTAAAATCTTTAATACTACATTATATTTTCATAAAAAATGAATATTGATAATATTAAAGTTTCTTATAATAGTGAATTTAAATTATTTAGAATTATAAATTAATTTTTTACTAGTACTATAATATTTTCTTAAATTTATTGGTAATTAATTGATATTTTCATTTTATGTTCTGTTTTTTTTTTCTTTTTTAATTTCATTTTTTGGATCTCTAATGTATTAAACTCTAACAATTTAACCAAAGTATTTTTGACATTTTTGCTTTATTGATTGTCACGTTGACTTCATCTTTTTGAGTAAAACTTGTATTAAAGTCATATCACGTTTTGCTAACAATGCTATTATGCATGAAGGTATGTTGGCCTCCAACCTCCAAGATTCAACAGTCACGATCTCTGTAAGTACGCTACAAAATCTATAACGAACTGCCTTGATATTCTGTATGACTTTTAACCTTAAAATAATAAGAAACTATAGAAAAATGGAGAGAAGTTCTCTTGGAATGCTCTCAAAATGAACAAATTGGATCTCTTTATATAGAGATCATCACACCGATTCTTATGGTGGTTTTTAAAGTTAACTTTTGGACTAAAGGGCGTGTTCAAGAGATACAACCTATCATGAGATGTATGTAAGAGACATAACTTACTCATAGGCTTTCTAGCCCAAGCTCACAAATAAAGAAATATTTTGACTCAAAAGTCTTATAAAAAGATACGACGTTTCAGATAAATATCTTTTAAAACCTAAAATTTTGAATCATATATAAAAATTCTAACAATTCTTACAACATCCAAACTCCTTCGACTCATTTTTCTTGCATTTCACCTTTCATCACCTTTTCAATATATTAGTCTTTTATTAACCAAACTAAGCCTGAGATATACATATGAATCCAAAATGAAATGCTAGTCAAAATAGGTTGCTAAGAACTACTTATTCTAAAAGCTTAAGCTGTAGATTCAAATTTAGTAAGAGAGATAAGAGAGAATTTACATGCTCAGGCATTATGGCCTATGTGCACGGAAAGGAGAGAGATTCTTCTTATTTGTGATATCTCAATAGAGAACACCAGGGGGGAAATAAATAAGAGAATACAAGAGGATAACAACTAAAAAGGAATCTTTCTCTAGAGGAAAACTTCTAAAAACGTGGTCACCAATCAACCCACAATAGAATTGAGGAACGTAAGAAGTATAAATAGTGTTGGTCACTGCGAACGTAAGGAGTACAAATAGTGTTGGCTTGAACATTCTCAAGTACAAAGTGACAGTCTACCTCGATGTATTTAGTTCGTTCAGGAAACACAAGATTTGAGGTAATTTAATGAGTTAGTAATTTTTCCAACTGAAAGAAGTTGCGCAGGAAAGGAAGGAACGGGAAGAGCATTTGAGCATTCGAGAATCTGCTGATCATCTACGTCTTTCAGATCTCGTATCATAAATGACATCTGCCTAAGATGCTCAACCATGCTCACACTGGGAGCCATCTTGTAAGTCTCAAATTTCACTGTCAATGCATGTAAGTTGGTAGCCGAGGTACCAGCGAACGCGAGTTTTAGTGCATTCCAAATCTCAAGTGCAATTTTATAGGCCTCAAATTCCCCAATAAGGTCATTATGCGTACTACTTAATATAGTAAAACGTGCACAACGTTCCTTCTTGGCCCAAGCCTGATAGGCTTCCATGTCTCTACGATACTGGACAGTGATCCCCTCCTCAGGATAAACTACGTTATGTGATAAAGTCTCCAAGGCCTCAAACTCATCGAGGAGATAATGGATCTTCCTATACCAAATGCCATAGTTCTTACAATCCAATTTCCCACCCTTGTTTAGGTCAGCTATTATACTCTTAGCAGCCATATCACTACAATTATATTGCACAAGTAATTAACATCTCATATGCACAAACATTGTTGATTTTGCATCATTATCTGGGACAAAACAATAATATTAATCTTTTGTTTAGCAGATCAAAAACACACTGGACCGTAGGTCACAATGCATTATCCGGTCGATCGACGGGGGTAGTTCGGTCGACCGAATGGGGGTCCGGTTGGTCCTTCGAATGACTAGACTCTCTCGGTTACAAACTACAGCAATACTGTGGTTGCGGTCTGTAACTGCTCAATCGATTGGGTGGTTCATCCGGTCAATCGGGAAGGGTTCCAGTTGGTCAATCCGATCGACCGGCACCCTATGGTTGCACAATGCAACTCCTCTAGAAAAATTTGCATGTTGCTAATCGATCGACTAGGGGGTTCGTGTAATGACCTAAATCCACTAAAAGAATATTCTATTTAATTAATGATGGTTAAAAAGAATTTATGAAATTTAATGGGTATTTTCTGACATTAATTGTACGGTTTTAAAAGCTTAATTAAATATTAGGTAGTCTTTAAAACAAAAATTCATGGTTTAGGGTCTTAGTGTAATTAGTTTGTATGAGGGTTATTATTGTATTTCAAAATTGGAAACTTGAATTATAATGCATGAGATCGTGGGGGTTGTGAGTGGGTTGGCAATGATGAGAATGGAAGGGAAGTTTCCATTCCCACTAACCCACCTCCCATAGTAATGGGATTTTGATTAGGAGATCCTTGTAAGACTATAAGAAGAAAATAGAAGAAAGGTTAGGTCAGAACCAAACCCTAGCCGTCCCTTGCAGTTAGAAAGAGAAGCGGAAAAGGAGAATGAGGGAAGAATAGAAGAAAAAGAGAGGTTTCAGATCCTAAAAACAAAGCACAACACTAAGGTAAGTCCATTTTTCTGTAAAGTTCTCATTTGATAGCATGATTGATTTTCGATTCGCAAAAATGTAGTTTTGAATGCATAATGATCCTTTAACTTCATTCAAAATGATGTATTGTATGTTTTGTATGATGTGATCTTGATTTTGATGCACCTAACCTTTATATGTGGTTTAGATTTGGTTTCGTTTTAAAAAATGTGGATTTCGGAACGTTAGAATTCTCCAGTTTCGTAACCCGTCGGCAGGTACCAACACATCGGCCGTGCTGCCGATAGGGAATGAAAATACACAAGGAAAGTGTAAAGACCAGAAAAATTCAGATTAAAAAGAACTTTTATATAAAGTGTAAAATAGTAATTACACCTTCCCATCTAGATCCTAACCTAGGATTATTATTATAAATAATGCATAATTAATACTGTAAACTAATATAAGGAATTAAATCCATTAATGTAAAACATACAGCTTAACAAGAAACATAATTAATGAATAAGCATGTAACAGCCAAACAGGACCTAACACTAATATTTAATTAAACTGGATTTAAGTAAGGCCCATTTAGATTAAATCCCAAGTGAATTAACTAAGGCCTAATTAGAGTAAATAGTACCTAATTTTTGTGATAAGCCCAAAAGGTAATTCAAGGACTAATTAAAAACAAAATAGGACTTTAGAATTACAGATAAATACTAACTACCTATCCTAATACAAATATAACTCCTAAAATAAGTGAAATAGGACTAAATAGGTAAAGTAAACCTTAGAAACACATTCAGATTCGAGGGATCAACTAGGAGGAACAAGGAGAAGGTGAAGAACCCAGAAAATTAGAAGAGAAATAGTAGATCATCAACGACAACCATAGCTTCAGAACCTTCAAGTGAGTTTTCCTTTATTCTTGCGTATTTATTTTCCATCTAATGTCTTATCTTGGGGATTTCCATTCTTTCATTCATGAAAACCCATCCCCATGATCTAATTAATAAAACCAAGAAACTTGGTATGAAATTAATCATCTATGTATATTGTATTAATGTTAAACCATTAAACTCAACCAAGAACTAAGATTTGAATATCTGAAATATTTTAATGAATAAATTGACCAAATAAAGGTGCACGAATCCCTAGGAGGTCTAGATGATTCTCCCTGAAAAATCTCAAGAACCAAAACCATTCCTGGTGCACCGGTGGCCTAACCGGCGTGCCGGTTAACCTGTCGGTGGTGCCTGCTAGTTGCCCATACCAACCCAAATTAAAAACATACATTTTTACCTAGACCAACCACCATGCTGGCTGCCAGCCGGAAGCCTGCCGGTTGAGCCAGGTCTACCAATATTGGTTATTTCTCTTTAATTTGCTTGTTGGACCACCCCCTCTCTTTACTAAACTATTATACCTACCAATCCTACTATCCTTTCATTATCCTAAACCATTAAACTTGCCAATTTAATCATTCCCTTATCATATTGAATGAATTGTCCCTTTTACCATTAGTTATTGGACCAGTTATTGAGAACCACCTCTGATCTAACTTATGTAAATGATTCTTATACCCTAATATGACCTCTTAGACCTCTGTATCACCTAAGTAATCTTATATAGAATTGATGATGTTAATTGAATGCTTGTTATCATGAGAATCTGAACTTTAAACTGTTGGTTGCATTATTAATAAGATTGTAGCTTGTGTGATGATAATAGAACCTGATTATGTGAATGTCTTGAATTCCATAAAACTTAACATATTAAATTATATTATATATATATAATCTCAATATAATGTGCCTTGTGCATTAGACCATATAGTTTGGATATATTATGTGATCAGTATTAACCTAGTACCATGAGATTGTGCTAATGTTCATGCTGAAGTGAATGTATGTGATGTGATTATTGTGTTTGACTTGCATTAATAAATGGACCTGAATTAATGAGTTCCATATAAAATCTCAGCCGAGAAGGTTATCTTATTATTTGACTATAAGCCAATTGTTATGTATGCTGCCTAATTCTCAAGGTCAGTTATACCTAATTTTTTAGTCATTGTGAGACTATTATTATTCGCCTAAGGTGAGAGGTATGGGACTCAATATACTTGTGGTAAGATGAAAGGATTTGGAGTATGCCATATATTGGGGACTCCAAATCTGAATCATAAGAGTCAACCTTTTGGTATTCGGATTATTCACTTTTCTACT
>JAUPMG010169847.1:0-10622 GCA_031762675.1 Pachysandra terminalis
GGTTTGTTATATTTTGAAGTTGGGCATCCAACAACGTATGTTTTGTTTCGTCAAATAATGTGACCATAGTTTTAAATTTCGAAAATTTCAACCATTTCGAAGTTTCCAACAAAACTGAAATTTCCGAAATTTTTGCCAAAATAATGGATAAAAATAATTTTAAGATTAAAAATTAGACCTAAATTAAGTTGTGAAAAGTGAGAATTTTGACCAATTTGGGATATTTCACCAAAATAGTTATACTTTTTTTTAAGTAGTTTGATATAGGCTTAATTTCTATCAATTTCTTTCTTCTTTTTATTTTTTTAGTAACTTCTAAATATAAACAATAAAGTTAATTAATAAAAAAACAAGTCACTTTATTTAAATATATGAAATATATGATATTTTTGAACATTACAATTTCTTTTTTAAAAAAATCAATAAATAAGTTGTTTTTTTATTAATAATATGAAATAATACAAAAATTTAAAACTAATAAATACAATATTTATATTACAACATCCCAAAAATATATGACTATCCAAAAATATATTGGATTCAAATTCTAACATCTAAATCAATACAATGTATATAAGTTTAAGCTAAAAGCTTAAACTTTGTTTATTGTTTTCCTTCAATTTAAACGGCTACAAAATCCATTTGTGTACCTGTATAAACAAAAGGAAATAAAAAATTAACAATATATATAATTAACAAAATAATATACCCACTTAAATAAGTATTAATGATGCAGGATTTGTAATAAACAATAGTTAAAACATCTTTGAGAGAGAATATAAATTTTCACCAATACAACTGCTTTGCCAAAGATATAAGTCCAGAGAGTCTGTCTTAAGATAGCCTAAACCGTCGCTTATCCAGAGCGTTCATTCTCAAACGTGACCTATGAATGAGATAAAGAAAGGAGGCAAGAGGAGAGGATATTGAACTAACTGATATGTCAATCAAAATGCATATCTCAGAGCAAGAACCTCAGAATTCGAGTAACTCGAAGTCTATGACACATATTGAGAGTTATACATGTATATGACTGACTCTCTCATTTCTCTTTCAATGCCTTTACTCACTGTTGTCTTCTAGCTTTTGAATTTTCCAGATTGCCTTTAATGGAGTATAGGCTCTGCTATTTATAAGGGAATCATCCTCTTAAATTAGGACAAGTGTCATTCAGTCAAGTGTCCAAAGAGGTGCTTTTAAAATATCCTCATGCATTAAAGCATATCTTAAAGGTTGTGTGTATTTCAACACGCCTAAGTTACTTCCAGAAAGTAGGATGAGTCTTTCAAATATGTAAATTTGCTTTGTGATGGTTGCTTTAGATCTAGAAGATTAAATATCGAATGACACGTGTAACATGCATAAAGATCTAAAAAGCAACGTTTAAATTCTTGGCGTCATATCAAATAAGGCGAAACCCCCTTTAGATAAGTTATACGACAGATATTATAAGTAGCTGAGGTTTTATCACGTGTTGTTTATTTTGAAGAATCTATCACAATCATCTTTAAAGTAAATAAGTTACTTGAATGCCATAATACCTTTCTGGACTTCGTTTATCTCGAGGGAACAACTTTTGGCGGCTGTCTATCTGTCTTCGAAGAAGGTCAAGATAACTCTATATATTTACAAGGTGACCGGTATATTCTCGAGTTACTCAAACAGAGATCTTGAATTTAAGTTTCTCAGTAGGGAACTCGTTTTCTTGATCAATAGTTCCTGTAAGGAAGAGTTTATCTTGGAATCCTTCAACGTTTATAGTTCAAGCAACCAATCTGAGTGCCATCAATTTAGTGAAATCAGAAGTAAATATGTTTCTTTACAAACTTCTTTAAAGTAAAGTGTGAGAGAAAGTCTCTCAAAGTATGTAGGAAACCATCTTCAGGAACTATTTCCTGGAGATGGTGTAATTTTGACTTCTGAAGCTCTTTCCACTAAGGATTTGCTTTCAGAGTAAAGTTATTTTATCCAAAATATTATTCGAAGCCAATTCCTAAGGATAAATAAAAGTGACTTCGAACTTTACTTTGCAGTTTTAATGAGTCTAAGAGTACATTTGAGGGTGATAAACCCATATCTTTGTCCTTCGAAGAGGACAAAATCCTTAGTCTTTTTTAGAGTGACTAACCTTCGAGTTCACCATCTGAAGGTGGTTAGTCTTCGAGTCGAACTTCAGTAGGAGAAAATATTCCTCATTCGTAGCTCTTTTAAGACAAAATATAATAAGTGATCCTTCGAAGTCTATGGTTTATGAATTATGATCGAAAGGAGACTTCTGAATTTTTAGAAGGCAAAAATGTGCCCTCGAAGACCTCTTTTCGAGGGATTACCTTTGAAACATGAGAATAAAGTACTAAAATCATTCGAAGTCCTTTCTTGGGAATGAATAAATGTGACTTCGAAGTTTTATTTGAAGTTTCATGTTTGAGGAGTCCATTAGGGGTAGAATACCCCTGTATCTATCCTTCGAAAATACTAGTGTCATGTTTCATAAGGAATGTAAATCCTTAGTCTTTCGATCATTTTCAGGGCAGTTAACCCACGCCTGTTAAGCTTTGGACACGTGGCGTTGTCCCATGAGCCATTTTTTTAGAGGTTGCTTCTTAAAGTTGCTTTCTTTTTTAGTGACAAGGACGGTCAGATATCTTTGACCTGTTTCAAATATCAGCTTTTTACCAAACGGTCTAATCAACAAGCAACTGTTGTTAACAGTTGGCACGTGTAAAGCGACGGGGCGACAGATAACTGCTTTATTAAATGATTCAATGCGTGTGGCCATACCCAATAAACGTATACGCGCGCGCTTAAGATAATGCCATGTGTTTAGTGGGATTAATTAGGCCGCCTGATCACTAGTATTAATTTAATTACGTACACGTAAAAAAATGTGACCTTAAAGATTTTTATAGTGCTTGAAGTTAAGTTGTTTTTTATTTTATTTATTTTTATTTTTACTTTTAACATGTGTTTAAAATTTATTTTGATCAAAATAAACGGAATTTTCAGTGAAATGTTTGCTAAAATAATGAATTTTTCAGTTGATTTTTTTTTTGTTAAAAGTGGAAATATTTTGGCAAAATAACGAAATTTCATACATTTTGTTCAAAAATTTCGTAAAACAATTCCTACCGAAAAAATAAGATTTCAATTTTGGAGACCTTCTTTGAAACTTAAATTTTGCAGAATATAAACAAAATTTAAAACTATGAATGTGACTAATGCCCTTTGATTCTCGTCGGAGATTAGTTTGAACCTATATCTATTGAGTGCGAATCTTCTGTGATTATCATGCCTTGTGATGGGCGTGTGATGAGAGACAGGCACGAGGGTAAAATGATAATTTTACCCTCACTTACTATTTTGCCCTCATTTGACATGCTTTATGAAGGAAAATTATCATTTTGCCCTTGTGCCCGTCTCTCATCACACGCTCATCACAGGCCCTGTTCATCACAGAGGATTCCGAAAATTTCGTAAAATAATTCCAACAGAAAAAACAAGATTTCAATTTCAAAGACCTTATCCGAGACTGAAATTTTGCAGAATATCGACAAAATTTAAAACTATGAATGTGACTAATGCCCTTCGATTCTCGTCAGAGACTAATTTAAACCTATATCGATTGAGTGCGGATCCTCTATGGTGAACACGACCTGTTATGGGCGTGTGATGAGAGATAGACACGGGGCAAAATGGCATTTTTTTCTCTCACCTAACATGTTTTATGATGGCAAAATTACCATTTTGCCATCGTGTCTGTCTCTCATCACAGGGAAAGTTCATCGGAGGATCTGTGTCCATATTTAGTAGGAAAAGTATCAAAATAGAATTATATTATTGAATGCAAAATGGTTTAACTAAGATATAAATATTTATTTGTTTGAACTAATCCACTTTCTTTTCTATGAATTGTAACATGATTCATTCATATTATCAATATTTATAACAATTGCTTTGAAATAAGCAAAGACTTTCTGTTTAAATTGAATATTTTTTTTAGCTTCATTGAATTTCTTTGTTGCTATAAAAGAAGCCTTATTCTTCATCTATTTTAGATTCTAAATCTGACCTATACATCACGCTCAACATTAGTAAATCATGTGCTGTACTTAGGTTAGCGTTCGCTTGAGTTTGGCAAGGTAATGATCTGCTGATTGTTTCGTAGTATTTGTGTTAGAAATTATAATTTATTGAGAATTGAAATTAAGTAGAATTAAGATGCTTATGATTGGATGTCAAAGAAAAATTGGATTTTGGATATTTTTCTTGATGGATAATAAACGAGTTGGATTTGACAGTTTTTATAATATAAACCCATTCAAACCTAACCGATTCGAATAAAGCATTTTTGAGAGATTGTTGTTAAGACTACACAGTTATCCAATTGAGATGAGTTCTTAACAAGTCGACGCACAAATGCCTCAAGCCCCAAGTCTCATACTTTGGTATAATGCATCCAAATCTATACTATTAACAGCTCCGTCAAAGAGCGTGCCAAAAAGAAAATTAATTTTTCTAAAACCATTCTTATTCTTATAATACAAAATAGTATTAAATATTTCGTCTTTTCATATATTTTTAGAAAGATAATTAGTTAGAAAAGTTATAGAAGAACCCTAATTTTTTTTTTGGGTTTTCATTTTTCAGTCCTCCAAAACAAAGTTTCAAGGATCAGACCGATCCGGTTCGTACCGAGATCGGATAAGACCGGTCTGATCCTAAGCCATGATACATAGGGTTGTCAACGAGCCGAGCTAGCTCAGCTCAGGCTCGTCTCGTTTGAGCTCTAAAATTAGGCTCACGAGTCAAACTTGAGCCCCAAAAAAAGCTCATTATTTTAACAAGCTTGAGCTGAACTTGCATAGGCTCGATTTGGTTAAAGCTCGGCTCGGTTTGCATATGTAATTATATATTCATATTCTTATATCTTATATTATGTATTAATATTAAACATATATGTTAACAAATTATAATACATATAATAACCGTTATCAACTATAATATTAATACATTTGTATTAATCTAAGCTTTTTTACGATGTCGATTTTTTATAAGCCGAGCTTTTACGAAACTAAGCCTGAGCCTAAAAACTTTTAACGAGCCTGAGCTTTGCTAGAGATTTACAAGCCTGAGCTGAACTAGGCAAAACTCAGCTCGTTTACAACCCTAGTGATACAAATATTGTACCAAGTGGATTTGGATCGTACCGGTCTAACCGATACAGTACAAATAGATCGATACAATTGGTCCAATAGCTAGTACAACCAGTCCAATGACTAGTACAACTAGTCCAATGGCCAGTGCAACCAGCCAACCGATCCAAAGTTTTATTTTTGTTTTGATTTTTTTTTTTTTAAATTTATAAATAAAACGGTCCAACAGGTATTGACTTAGACCTAGACCAGTCTGGTACTGACCGGTACTGCCGCTCCAGCGATTGGTCCAGCCGATCCAATTATTAATTTTTTTAAGTGGGCGATCCAACTTTTGTACCGGATTCAGCCTGTATTGCCAATCCAGATCAGGATCGGTCCGATCTTGATCCAGATCCCGTGACTTAACATCTTGTTCCAAAACTCTTGTCCACCCTTTTTCAGATAACTGGCGGGTTCCCTTTTTTTTTTTTTTTTTCTTTTCTCCTATCAACATGCAGGACTCCATGTGCCACCTCTAATAACAATGAGAGAACTACTTTTAGCCACGTCAGCTGAGGACAGTACTCAATTATTAGCATATGCTCCATTAAGGAACGTGATCGGGTGCGGGTCTATTCGTGACCCTCGTTAAATTTGCGTCCCTTCTCTGCAATAAAAAACCGTTCAAATAGATTTGATTCCACTGTCACCCGCACTGCACATGATGGATCAGATCCGGTCGAAAGCAGCACAATTACTGCAATTCAATCAATATATAGAGATAGAATGACCTAATTTTTGTACCACCGACAAGCGATTTAAATTTGGTGGGAACATTATCACAATCATGATTCCCCGCTCCCCCCCCATTAGGGGGACGACATATAAGTGCTTCTTCGATAGATCCGTTCCAGACCCTTTAGATGTCTATTTGATTTTTGCCTCATCAGAGATAGTGGTCTACCATACCTTCTTTAATTTTTTTCAGTTGAATCTTAATAAGCAAAAAAAATACAAACTTACCTTGCGGCAAATTTATATTCATCTACTTTACCATAAACTTTTCCTTAAAAAAAGGAAGAAAGAAGTAAACAATTGTAGGCTCTGTTTGGGCCCGGCTTATGCTTTTGGATAAGCACTCATTGGATGAGTGGCTCAATGGGAGCACTTATCCACAGCAACAATAAACTGCTTATTATATTAAAAAAAAAAACAATAAACTGCTTACTTGAATTAAATAGCGTTTAGTAAATACATTTATTCAAGTGCTTATAAAAGTTTAGGAGTAAAATAGGGATTATAAAAATATTATTAAAGTTTAGAAATAACATTTACTTAAATACCTACGAAAGTTTAGGGGTAAAATAAGTATTATTAAAATATTATTAAAGTTTAGAAATAACATTTATTTAAATACCTACGACAGTTTAGGGGTAAAATAAATACTATTAAAATATTACTAAAGTTTTGAAATAGCTTCCCTCATAAGTGATAAGAGAAGCTGTTCTCAACAGCTTCTCCTTCTGGGTAGCCTTCCTCTACTGCTTATGGATAAGAACTTACCCATTACATGTGACCAAACACTTTTAATTTTAAAAAGTACTTTAATAAGATATAAGCTGAAATAAGCACTTATGTAAGCCAAGTCAAACGCATCCCTAGTTTCTTATTGCCTGTTTTTGGTCGATAATAATTCTAGCCTGTCATCATGTAAAACAAAAGGTGAGACTTGGGGACAAATGAACAACTCCATCTTAACACAACATGGCAGAAATTTTACCATTAGAGCCTTACGTTACTGAGACAAACTTAATCTAGGATGGAAAGTTCACAAGACTAGGAGGATAAATTTGTCTTTTTCCAAAGAGCAAGGGAGAGATTGAAATATTGTTGTTGTGTGTACAGGATTCAGGTTCAAACAAAGAAAGTTCAATAAAGAGCTGTTACATGCAGGCGAAGGTATTAAGATCAAATTTCTTCACCTAACATATGAGGAAGGTAATGAAGAAACCATACAAACTAGTCTAACATTGGATGGTGCCAGGTCCATGAGTTCATCATTTCTTTAATGTAACGAGTACGAAGTAGTCAATGCTGACATTTTTGTTGGGCTGGGTGGGGTCCGGTCCGATTTTGACTTGGTTGTACAACCATGAATCACATGTCTATAAAACCAACTAGAACCTACAGCAAAACATCAAAAGTCACTTTTCAGGTTGGCTTGGGTTGCCACTGTTACCATTGATATAATCTTTACGGATGATGGGACCGTCGAGGATGATGGGACTAAGTTTTTAATCACTTTCAAATCTCATCTTCTTCACTTCTAGATGCTTCCAAATGTATATGTACTTTTCCAGCATTGTTTTCAGTTCCAATAACCTTTTTACAGTCTGCATTCTGGGGAGGGAGGGCTGAGAAGGAGTTGGATTTCCTTGTCAGTACAGATATGGTATGGTGGCTGTAGCAGTTTATGAAATGGGACCAAGGCTAACTCTAGAAGAGCCAAAAGGAAATTCCAAAGACATGTCAAGAATCAATGAGAGCATAAAAGAAAAGAAACATGAGATTTAGAGAGCACGTTTACCTGGATTAGTCTGCTACGAGATGGTTCTTCAATAGTATCTTCGATTTCTTAGATGATGGAAGGAAGTCCGAGGATTGATCGGCGAATTGTTGCCATTCTGAGAACAAAGACCACAAAGAAGAAGAGGACAATCATTGTTGGTCTGAAATCCAGTTATTGCAGTAGAGAAATGCTGCTACGATTACTCACCTCGGTGGCTGTTCCTGGCGATAACGTGCTAGCCATTCATGTACAGGAACAGAATGACATCTTTGATCCCAACAGCTTCCACATCCATGAGGATCTCTGCAAGTCAAAGCAGGTTCAGAAAAAAAAAACAAAAACTTCCACCACTACCACCAATTGAACTGCTGATTTAGAAAGTGATGATATTTTAAGCCTCACCTTGTTGATTACTTAACCATGCAGGTGGATTTCCAGGTCAAGGTCTGCACCGGAGATTCCTTCATTGCCGTGCTAACCCATCAAGTTCGGCTCCACTTTGCCATGACACTGGTACTAGGATGCAGCGCGCCAAGGTACTCAAAACTGACAAAGAATCCCTCTCTCTCTCTCTCTCTCTCTCTCTCTCTCTCTCTCTCTCTCTCTCTCACTCACATATGTAATTTTGTGTTCTGCAGGGCTAAAGACAAGCTTCTAGCTTCTTGCCTCAAAAGATTGCCACCCACATGCTCCCTTATAGTTATGAACAATGGAGGAAGAATCCTCATCCAACAGCCAGGGACTTCCCAACAAGGATCCACAAGTCAAACTCTGAAACCTTCTTTTTCTTTACCATCCCCATCAACATCCACTTCCTCTGCTAATCAATTGGAAAAAAGCCATCGATCGTCAAAGCAATTAACCATGTCATCCTCCTCACCATCGTTACCAATAAGACATGCTGATATGAAAAGGCAACAAATCAAGAACACAATTCAACTTTCCAGCTCTGTGGCGCAAAACCAGCTGTGGAAACTGGAGCGCTTACAAGCAAAAGGAGCTGGCAGACGTTTTGCTTCACAAGAGCTGGGCTGTGCAACTGACAACTTCAGCCCAAAAATGATGATCGGAGAGGGTGGGTATGGTAAGGTGTACAAGGCGGACCTTGGAGACGGATGGCTTGCAGCAGTGAAAGTCCTAAAGATCACACGTTCATCAGGAGAAGAGCTTCTTCGAGAAGTAGAGATGCTGAGTGAGTTGAAACATGAGAACATAGTTCACCTCATTGGGTATTGTTATAGTAAAGAGATGCATGCCATTGTTTATAATCTTCTTAAAGAGAGTTTGAAACAGAAGCTAACACAGCTCAGATGGAGAGAAAGGATGACAGTTGCAATTTGCTTGGTCAAGGCCCTAGAATATCTCCATCATTCTTGTTCCCCTCCGATCATTCACAGAGATGTAAAGTCCTCCAACGTTCTTTTCTCCAATCAGTGCCAGCCTCAAGTAAGTTTCTTCTCTCTGCTTTTACTTCCTACATATGCAGATTGCTAACAAGATGTTTCAGACACAACACAGCTATTTCGAGATCAGTAAATTCCTCTTCTTCTTTGGGACATCACTGTGTTTGTGTGTGTGTTTTCTTCCCTCTCTTTGTGCTTGTGTCTCCCTCCTTTTCAGAGTCAGAACCACTTTTCCTGCATCTTATCCTAAAGAAGAGTTTAAAAAGAATCTGACAGGATTACCCTAATTGCACACTTAATTCAAACGTTGAAAGACACGAAATCCTCGTTGGTTTTTATAGTTTTTCGTAAATTAGATGGTTGCTGTCATATGACATGGTTTAGATGTGCTGGTATCCAATCCCATCTAGATTCACACCATGCTCAATAACCCTAGTTTTTAAATCTTCCTCAGCTGTCGGATTTTGGAGCAGCCATTGTGCATCATCAATCTCAGCAACCTTCAGCCAACACAAAGCCGTTAAATGTTGTGGGGACCTTTGGATACTTGGCTCCAGAGTACATGATGTATGGAAAGGTTGATTTGAAGACAGATGTATACTCCTATGGTGTTGTACTCTTGGAACTCATCACTGGGAAAGAGGCTATCCAAACAAATAAGGGCTCCAATCATGAAAGCTTGGTACTCTGGGTAATAGGAGATACCTTGGCTAGCATTTAATTCTGTAGTTTACTTCAAGTCTTTACTAACTACATCTCCTGGGTTTGCAGGCAAGGTCTTTACTCAGCCATGGACTATGCCAACGACTTATTGATCCTGAGCTGAACGAGGATTACAACGAGGATGAGATGCAGAGAATGATGATCGCAGCACGCCTCTGCCTCATGCATTCATCCTCCAGACGACCAACAATGAAAATGGTATGTGTTATCTAAGTTCCCTCTCTAATAAACTTTTGTTCAATCAACTTCCCATCCAAGGTAGCATGACTAATACTTCCTAACCTTGTCGTAATTTACGAGCAGCAGTAGACAACATCCTCTATTGCACGATCAATATATTTGCACTACCAAGACTTCTGCTTAGATCCACTGGCATCTATGCACTTGACTTGGTGGAGAGACATTGTGACCCACCACTGAAAAAAGAAAAAGAAAGGGGAGGGGAGGGCCCCAAGAATCCAGTGTTTGCAATTTTCCCGACATGTCGGCAAAATCTAGTAGTAAATCGCCAGATTTCGTTTTTACCCCATGTCGAGTGACATGTCGGCGACATGGGGAAAAAAAATCAAATTGTTTTGATATTTCCCCCATGTCTCTCGACATGGGAAATAATTTTCAATTTTTTTGACAACTAAAAAAATTGAAATCAATATTGTTTAATAGTAAATATTAACATTGAAACTGTTTAATTATTTTGCGGGAAAAAAAAAACAAATTGAAAAAATTTGAAATTATGATTTAAAATTGGTATTGTATGTATCTTATTTGCTTATTTTCATGTACTTTTAGTTG
>JAUPMG010169858.1:0-10621 GCA_031762675.1 Pachysandra terminalis
CTAAGTTTGAGAAGTGTGAGTTCTGGAAAGAGGAAGTGAAATTCCTTGGGCACGTTGTGTCAAGGGAGGGTATTTCTATAGATCCCTCTAAGGTAGAAGCTGTGTTAGGTTGGGCAAAGCCGAAGAACGTATCCAAGATTCGAAGTTTCCTGGGTCTAGCGGGTTACTACAGGAAGTCATCGAGAACTTTTCTACTTTGTCGATACCTTTGACTCGGTTGACCAGGAAAGATGTGAAGTTTGAGTGGGATGTCAAGTGTGAAGCAACTTTCGAAGAATTGAAGAGGTTGAATTCAGCACCTGTGTTAGTGATTCTTGTGAGTGGTCGGAAGATGGAAGTGTACACAGATGCATCCTTACAAGGACTGGGAGCAGTGTTGATGCAAGACAAGAGAGTGGTGGCATACACTTCTTAACAGCTTAAGACTCATGAGCGCAACTATCCTACTCATGATCTTGAGCTGGCCGCACCTGTTTTAGAATTTCGAACTACTTATCATTATATGATATATTTTACGAGTCTTGGAAGGTTTGGGAAGCCAAGTGGGGTCCATAGTGATTTGTGATGATGGATGTAAGGCTATGAGCCGAGTGTATAGAGGCAATGTGCCTAATGTGATGAGTATGATTGTGTTGGGACTTTGAGCCTAATTGTGAGACTGTGTGCCTGAAATGAGTTGGATGTGTGGCTGAAAGGCTACTAGACTGAATGCTTCAATTCCTGTCCAATAATGAAAATTTCACATCCTAAGTTAGATTAGAGTACTAGAGACTTGAATATGTTCTAGGTTGACTTGGAAGGTTAGATAGATCCTTATGACTAGCTATCTAGGGATTTGGTTCTGATCTGTCCAAATTAATCTATGAACAGACTTGATGATTAGAGTTGATAATCTAACGCCTTGGATTGACAATAGGTGGTTAGAATTATAAATTTTAGTTTAATCGAACATAGGATGTATGTGATGGTTTCCAAGAGTTTATCTACGTGTATGGGCGCGTGGATAAGTATCTTGGACATTATCGCTAAGATCCTAATATTGTTAATGTTGCATCATTGGAATGCTTATGATGTATTCCAGTGGATTGTTTGCGTGTATGGGCGCGTGAGCAACTTTCACGGGGATCTATCATTTGTTTTTCCTAGGTAGGCATTCATACTATGGTTAGATGAAGTGGGAGCGTGCCTTGATTGAAATATTTGGGGGTCGCCTATTCCCCGTGGGTTGAAAGTCCTACAAAAAGGGAATTTGATTTATGATTGATAGAGTGATGAGATGGCTGCTACCGAACCATGGGTTAGCGCCCGAATAGGTAAGAGGGCTGCCGGATGTTCCTGTAACATAGTTTCCAAAGTTGTGGATGGATTACCGAGGACACTTGGCACGACGTCTAGACATAGGCATTTCTGCACATCATATTGCATTCTTTGATTGAGCATGTTAGTGCATTTGAATTTCATTCATTTATCATCTCATTTCATATCATGTCATATAATTGTGTATTATGTTATGAATGGTTTATTGATGCGTACTTGACATTATATTATTTGTTTCAATTTATCTGGATTGTGCTTACTGAGTATTCAATGCTCATGCAGTTTGTTAAGGACTGCAAGTTGAGATGGGAGTCTTGGAGGACTTTGAGTCATCATAGTTTAGTTTACTTTAACTGTTAAACAGTTCCGTTATTGACATTTATTTATTTAATTGATTTGGTTGTAAGGCTCTTCTGAAGCCACATTTACGTTATATTCTTTTATACTCTAATGTAGTAATGTAAGTCTTTACTTCCGTTACTTATACTCTGTTAAGTATGAATTAAATTGAGTTTATCTCATGCCTTGTTTGATGCAAATCTGCAGTCCAGCGATGGATCCCGAAGGTCGCGTCTTGAGATTCGTGCCCTTTCCACATGGGAAGTTGTGTTCGGATCTGGGACGTGACAATCAATGCATATAACTCTGAAAACATATTTAGACATTCAATAACTCATTAAACAAGCTTTTAAACAACGATTAAAACACTTAACAAAATCAAATCTAGAAATCATCTAACCTTCTACCCAGTTCATAGTAACACTTCAAGTCCGTCTATACAAACATAAAATCAATTTTACAGACATTAACAATTAATGAAATCAATAATAAATAAGAAAGCAAGCATTAACAACTACCGGAATTTCATAAGAATTATCAGAAACTTGTATTTTACCAAATATGCGTTTGATCCTATTGTGTGTGTTCTTCCTCTTTCTTTTTCTTCCTCTAGCCATTCCAGCCACACGCTTTCTCTTTTTACTCTTCTCTTCTCTTTACCATATCCTAATCTCTCATCCCTCTTACAGTAAACGTTTTCTCTCCCATCGCATCTCCTTCTTTATAGCCAAGCCAAATCTTCCGCTTTCTATTTCCAACGTACTCTCCTATTGTAATTAGCAACCTTCCTATTAATTTTAAACTCTAATACTAATCCAAATCCTACTATTTAGAAAGTCTTCTAGAAGATTAAACATTCTAATTATTCAAAGCTTTATTTCCTATTTCTAGTTCCATTAATTACAGTTTGATCATGCATAAATTTGGAAGCCATCTGCCTCCTGTAGCTGCTCGGTAAGTAATTCTCTAAGAACTGAAGACGAAAGTGCTCCCACGTCATCTCGGATGTCAAATTCCCCTCGATCATCTCCCACCAGTGGAGACCTTCCCCTTGCAATAGGAAAGTTGCCAGGGACACTCGTTGCTGCTCTGGGCACTCCATCATCCTGAAAATCCTCTCTATATCAAGGAGCTAGTCGTCTTCATAGTGAGGCTCACCTCGTATTGTGTACGTCGGCGGTGTCAGCTTCTTTAACTTCTCGAGCCAAGTCATGGTCGTACTCTGCACTCTCTCCTTATCTAGCACCGCCTGGCGCTCCATCTGATCATGCTGAAATGTAGCCAAGTCACCCAAGATCTGAAATATGTTTACCATCTGAGGGCATGCGTCAGCCTCAGTCCTAGCAGTAGAATTCTATCCAACGGAAGCGTTCCTTCTCCCTCCTGCCATCTAAACACCCGAACAGCCATTTAATTCTCATGAGGTACACCTCCTAGTAAGTATAAGCATACATATAATAGTCACAAAAGCAAACAGTAGCATGCAACATACAATCCTATAGTGGTTTTTATGTTTCTCCACCTAATCTTTCATTTCTATGTGATACCTAGAACTAATAGTCTCTAACCAAAATCAACCGTATTCTAAGAAAAACTGGCTTTGATACTGATCTGCCACGCCCCAGATCCCATGCACGAATCCCAAGGAAGGAATTGCACGGATCTCAAGGTGAGACCTTCTGGATCCACTACTGGACCGCGGATTGCTACCATAACATAACACAATTAAAAGTAATAAAGTACTTTTATTTAATAGATCAGAATGCGGAAGCTAACAACTATATAAAATCCAAAGTATAAATAAAACAGTGCAGGACCTAAACAAAATAAATCCAAATCCAACTAATACTAAGTCTAAAGGATCCTCAGAATACATCAACTACATAAACCAAATTCAATAGTGTAACTCCGTCCAGAGTGAAAGGCAATAAACGAAAAACATAGCAAGCAAGCAAGTAATGCAGCAAGACAATCCACTCAACAACTCCGACTAGAGTGTAACTTCCTCTTACCATCCTACAATATAAAACATCGCGTGAGTCTATGATTGCTCAGTAAGAAACAAAGGAATGTTCACTCGTTCTCTCATGGAATCAAGCACAAAGGTTAGTACCACAATAATCTGATAGTAAATCAATGACAAGTTCAACATGATCATCATAATTCCAATGCAAGATGAGTAGTTTAATGAGATGACATGAACACATGCACATGACCTAAAATGAATGCAATGAACAACATGCGCAACTAATGAATAGAGATGCAAGATGAGATGAACTAAAATTAGTGTTTCATGGTAAGCACACCTCATAACACACTTCCAATGACAAGGCCACTTTAGGACGTAACCAAGGAATTACCGGAATTCCATCTCCGTTCCGAGCGCTAACCCATTGCACGAAGGCTACCATACAGTATGACTAATTTTCGAGTGAACAATACCCGAGGGATAGCGAACCTGTATAGGTGCTCATAAGCATCCCACCCTAATTTCTGTGAGCCCTTTCACCCCACAATCTATATAGCCAACCTAGTCCGGAGGCATCACAGTTGTTTCTCCGTAGATTCCCACCTCCCCGTCTACTTACCACTTGACATCAACATAGTATGTAATGCATTAAGTGGATATCAAATGAAGACCTACAACAGAAGTTATCCGAGTTCCCATTCACTCGGATAATCTGATTGCATACATTCACTAGCTTCCAACATTATCATAATAGTACACAATCATTAGATTACCACAAGTCTACAACCATAGAGATCAACTAAGATGGAGTGATGGCAAACAACACATCGGAACACTACAACAGAAGCTATCCGAGTTCCCATTCACTCGAATAATCCAATTGCATACATTCACTAGCTTCCAACATTATCCCAACAGTACACAATCATTAGATTACCACAAGTCTACAACCATAGAGATCAACTAAGATGGAATTATGGCAAACAACACATCAGAACACCAAGATTGACACACCATGCTCATGTCTTGCTTTCGGAAATCAACAACAGCAGTGGCCATAGCTCTACACCATCCATCCAAGTCATCCCAATGAATTCAACACTTACTGTGCAAATTATTGGTTGTTCGTCAAAGGCGTCGGTGGACCGAAGCCTGTTAAATAGCCAAATTGGTCTAGAAAACAGTCTTTGTTAGTGGACCGAACCTATTTGTAAATTCTGGTGGTCGTCAGTCGAGGCATTGGTCGACCAAAGCTTGCCGAATAGCTGATTTTGCCTAAAAACTAGTCTCTGTCGGCAGAGGCATCTGTGGACCGAAGCCTGTCGATCTGCGCAAATCTGGGTTTTTTTGGGTTTTTCCGTGAGCTTTGAAATTCAAATCTAAGCATGCTAATACACTCCAAATCACTTGTAATCACATACAAACCTCCGAAAATATCTTTAAAACATATTAGACCACACAAAATGCATTCAAACAAGGATTTAATCATCCAATCAATCGAGAAATCATATATTCATTATATTCGAAAATATGGCATTGATCGCAATCAAAAACTATGGTCATCCCTACGCAACTTACCTGACGCGAGTAGAGTTTCTCAGCAGTCTCAGGAACACTCTTCGTCTAGCGAATACAAGCTGAGATCACCTTCTTGTTTACATACTTCAGCATCAAAATCCTGCACAAAGTTGTCATCTTCTTCCTCTCTTCTTCTCTTTAGCCTCTCACAGAATTTTAGATCAAAAATCCCAAGCATGTAAGAGTGAATGAAACCATAAATTCCCCTTATAAACTGTCACATCCTAAACCATTGAAACCATCGATATTCCCAACAGTAAAGTATGTAACTCTCACCCCAATAAAACATGGGAGTGAAAAGAAATAATCAAAATGTAAGTGGAAGTAAACAATAACAGTTTTAGGTATACTTAAGTAAAAGTAACTAATCTGATCTTATTACAACTGATTTAATGAATCTATAATTAAAAATTACAGAGATCCTAGTTATTGTTTCTTCAATTCTAGTCCCATCCCTTGCTCTCCTTATGTTACTGGAATCCTGAAAAATATGAATAAACATACGTAAGCTGGAAAGCCCGGATGAGTAGTCCTTCGAACAAGGTATTTACTCATACTCCAATGTTATGAAATATAAACAATAAGATAAATAAAATAGATAAATGTTTGGAAATTATATGGTATATAATGATGAATATAGCAAAAAAACAAATAATAAGTGTTTCTCTCCCAATCTCACTTTTTTATATGAAATAATGGTCCATATCACAAATCCTAATTCTATATGCTTAATCAGATCAAGTGCATCAAACACGAGACACTCATAATAATGTCAACAACCAAGATGCAATGCAATGTTGTTAAGTATGTTAATATTGTAAGTTCCCACATGATCGATCATACCTTGAGCAAGATGTCTTCTCGAACCATCCTCCCCCCTATACAGGGCCACCCTTATGTTAAGATATTCTATGTGCACATCATAGTTCTAAGGGGTTTCGACCTAGAGGGCACAATCCCCTCACCTTATTTGTGATCAAGGGTAGTACTCCAAAGAATTTCAATTGTCAATTCCTCAAGGAATCTTACAGATTAACAACTAACAGAAGGGTATATGATTCAAATATTGGGCCTCCCATTGTGAACTTTCCCTCATCTATCATCTTTCCACAAGTCTGTCAAGACCACCATGCAAGGATTTATTGCCCTCACCTTGGGAGTAAACAAATAAATTGGTATATTGGGATATACAGTCCCTCAACACATAATAATATCACATAGTCCAACCATAAGACAAAATGGGCAAAATAGTCAAGTCTCAGTGAAATCCGATCCCAACAAAGGCTTAGGGTCTCAGACTTTGCTATCACAGCAGTGTAGTCCATACTGCAACTCATGTTTTCAATCATTTAATGAACACAACAATACTCATAGGCATATATTCACATCAGCAAAGACATGAGCACATTCTCATGATTCTAATAATTAATATATAAGTCCAAATCTCAGACAAGAATATCCATATACTCACATTAATTATGATAAGATTAATAATAATTATCTATAACCATAATTAGTAAGGCATTCCAATCAAATAAGCACTAAATTATACATAAACACATATATAATGGTAAAACATATTTATTGAGTTATTTTATTCAATTTTTGAACCTAGACATGCATAAATAAAGAGTACGGGACTACTTGTTTGGTCAGAATTCTAATCTCTTGATTCCTTCAGAATATCACTTCCTAATCTATGGTTCTAATTGACTTAAATCAGTTTAAAATTGGTAGGAACTTGGTTATAATGATCTCAGTCTTTAGGTTTATTTTTGGGGCCCAAAAACGCAGTAATTCAATTAGGTTAAGTCTAAATTTAAGTGTCCAAAAGTTTAGGGTTCAAAAATAGGTCATGTGGCTCTCAGGACATGCTCGGCGAGTTTATAGGCTCATGTTTTTGGTCGTCAGGTGGTATAAATCAATGTTTTTTGCTGGGTTTGGTTAAACAGGGCTCGATGCATAATAGGCGCATTGAAATATGGGTCGGCACCAAAACCAGGGGCCGAAATGATCTATTGTGACGCTCGGCGCATAGACGACGTGTCAAGATGGGGATCGGTGAGTATTCGGTGCATACTC
Organism: Pachysandra terminalis; assembly: GCA_031762675.1. Classification (NCBI taxonomy): domain Eukaryota; kingdom Viridiplantae; phylum Streptophyta; class Magnoliopsida; order Buxales; family Buxaceae; genus Pachysandra; species Pachysandra terminalis. Next base: position 7,286 of record JAUPMG010169858.1, read on the forward strand.
GATGCATCGGTGGTAGTGCCGAAGTTGGATCTAGGTTGAATTCGATTGGGATTTCTTCCAAAAAGATCCTATAAATCATGGATGCTTCGAAAACACGATCTAAGGCATTGGTTTGGGTTTTTAATAACTTCTAAAGGTTTTTCTTAGTTCCCTATACTTAATTGTATGGGTTTTGCCTCCGTGTTTAAGACTGCGTACAAAGATTTGGAGTTGATTATTAATCACTTGATATGTTAATACGATCATGGGAAAGGGATTATTAACATCGAAGAATACTTCCCATGGTCACAACATGGAAATAAGAGTAAATACGCGAGACAATGAAAGAAAACTCACAAAGTTATGCTGTAGATTTCCTCTAGGTTTCATTCTTCTTCTTTCTAATATTTTCTGGGTTTGTTCTTCTCTTGCCAATGTTTCTTCATGGATTTGATCATCCTTAGATGTTTTAGATCCTTAGTTAAGGTATATTTATTTATTAAGATTTATGGATAATGCTTTATCTTTATCAGTTATAAAGCTTTAAGGAATTATGGGTTCTAGTCCTTCTAGGATTATTTTTTAAATAGCTTCTAAATGAGGTTTATAACTAACTATTTGGTTAATGTTATCTTGGGGTTATTATTTAACCTTCTTATTATTACTATGGTTAACCTTATTATTTATACAGATATGTATCTGGTTTAGGCCTAGTCAGCAAATCTGGAGTTTGACTAAGTCAACTAATGGTTCAAATTATATTATTTCTGGTTTTATAATCCTTATTAGTTTATTAAATTACTTAAGTGTATAGGTTAATCCATAATTAAGTTATCTTAGCTTAGGAATTTCGAAATAATGTATATAGGTCCTGTTTGGCTTAATTATTACAAATCGAATTCAGATTATAACTAATTAAGCAGGCTTGCTAGCTATTAATCATTTATATGGCTTTTTAATTATTTATTAATACTTTAACTATTTAGATTTAGCCTTATTTACTTATAGTTGTTTTAATCTTAATTAAGTTCTATTTAATTACAATTCTAACCTTATTTTAAGTTTTAAATAGTTGTTACATAAACTCATTCAAATCTCAAACTTAAGCTTCCAAAACAAGCACACGTTCCCTATGGGACGTGCGTTCAAAATGGTAGTTGCTAAGATTGTTTTGATTTCATATCAATCAAAACCCCATACTATTTATAATATCAAAACGACCCCAACTACTAAATAGTAATTGATATAAATCAAATTAGCATTTATAATAACACACATAATATACATATTAAATAAATGTGAAAAATACACTTTAATCTGGAAAAAAATTAAATCATTAAGTTTGGATATTATCTTAGTGGATCTAGGTCATTACACTGAGTGACCATTAGCATGGGTTAAATAAGATTGGGGGAGATAGTGAATTAAGATGTTAGAAGTTCGTGATATCTTTTCAAAGTCACGTTTAAGCAATCTTCCATACTCCTCCCATCATCCCTAGTCTAATGGTGGTTTTAGACTACACCTGCAACAGGTTGCCTACGTACCCAAATAGGGATCAAGTCAGACGTAGTTCAAGGTCTAGGAATTTCGTCAGAGGTCTCCCCCTTTTCCATATGCTTTTTTATCCGTTCCAAGGATAGTGAGCCGCTATTTATTGCATTTGTAGAAAGGTAACGGAAATTAGTTTTCCGCTAGACCATTTCTAACGATGTTCAAAATGCTAACCTGGGGTAACATGCATTAATTACTCCAATCTCTTAGGTCGACCAATTCCGAGTCATAATGACCAATTACATGTTCGCCACTGAAACCGTGACACGGCATGTAGTTCATGACAAGAGGTTGGCGAGTCCCCCTGCATGTCATGCTCATGACGCCGCGATATAGGCGATGGCGATCAGTAATATGAATGTAGTGAGAGCCATTTAGTCTTGGAGTTGTTGAGGCTATCTAGTCTTGGTGCTTTCAGGGTTCTCTTTAGATGGAGGTACTGATGATCTTCTACATCCTCGAGGTTCCCTTTAGACGGAGGTATGGATGACCTTCTACCTCGTCGAGGTTCTCTGTAGACGGAGGTACGGATGACCTTCTACGTCACCGAGGTTTTGTTTAAAAGGAAGTATATGTTCACCGAGATGCATCTCTTTGGTGAATGTGATGTGCAACTTTATATCGGCTACCCACAGAGGAGATCCGGCATCCCGCCATGGTATATCGGCTTCCCGCCGAGGGGATTCAGCATTCCGCCATGGTATATCGGCTTCCCTCCGAGGGGATTCGGCATTCCGCTGTGGTATATCGGTTTCCCGTCAAGTGGATTCGGCATACTGCCATGGTATATTGGCTACCCACTGAGGGGATCCGGCATTCTGCCATGGTATATCAACTGCCTGTCGAGAGGATCCGGCATTCCACTGTGGTATATAGACTGCCCATCGAGGGGATCCAGCATTCCGCTATGGTATATCAGCTACCCATTGATGGATCCGGCATTTCGTCGTGGTATATCGATTGCCCACCGAGGGGATCTAGCATTCTGTCCTGGTATCAATCGGACGGGGACACTGTACATTAAGTCTCCAAGGATGTCACTTGTAGTATCAACTTGATGGGAATGTCACCTGTAGTATCATCTTGGTGAGGAATGTTGCCCATAGTATCAACTTGGGGAGTGTCACTCCTAGTATCAACTTGAGAAGAGTCACTCATAGTATCAACTTGGGGATTCTCACTTGTAGTATCCATATTACAAGTGTCACTCATAGTATCAACTTAGGGAGTGTCACTCTGTCACGAACCAACCTAAAAATTCAGAATTTTTGGATTAAGTTGCGACCTTCACCCCATATCACTATGGAGGTGGATCAACAAACATAGGCGGAAGATTAAATGGTTTCAGTAAGATATAAGTAACTATTACAGATATGCTATTCTAGCAAGTCTAAATGAAGTAAAGTCTAATTTAAAACTATACAATGTGTCTATCAGAGTACACTACCCAAACCGAGTCTTCCCATATCGCGACTAGCTCCTGAACCTGAAATATTAAACAACATCCATAAGCTAGAAGCCCGGATGAGTAAACCTTAGATGAAGGGCATTCACTCATGTTCCAGTATTTGAGAAAAGTGCATATGTGTACAATTGTGTAACAAGTATAATATTTCTCTCCCATCCTCACAGAGTATTACTCAGTGGTCAATGATTGTAACGACCCGATCCCAGACCTTAGACTAATTAAGATTAGAAACCTAATTAACTTAAATAATTAGGTTTTACCTCACCCGTAAGCTAAACTAATGCCCAATAAGACCCTGACCTCAGGGTGCGGTACCAACTCAAGAAAATTTAGCG